>WOVY01006259.1:0-14886 GCA_013436015.1 Rhipicephalus annulatus | reverse complement strand
CTTCATCAAAACTTAAGATCCCAAGTGATTTGCGTCTGGGTGTTGCTGTGACGCTTGCGAGCTAAAATAGATTGTAGTCATCACTTTATCCAGAATTGTGGACTTTAATTGGTGCTACGAGAGCGGTATTACAGGGCTAATAAATAGCAAAAGGAAACCACTTTGGCTCATTATTTTTCACAAAGGCTCTACATCGTACGTTATCACTCACAAGCTATATAAAAATAAATGGCAGCGTCCGCAGCCCCATCAAACGCTACAAGTTTGGGTATTCTTTTGAAAATTTTGATGGGCAAGATGAGAAGGTTGATGAGAAGCTAAAATACGAAAAGCGTGATAGCATGAACCGTGCCCCACTTCATACTGTGTTCCTTACCCGCTCGAAGACATTTCAACAAGCGGTTTGTTATCGATATATTACTTGAGCTGGAGAGATAAAGCATACACAGTGACCAGGCGACCCACAGTAAAGTGTACAGTTCGCCCACATTTGCTACCAAAATACAGACAGGATACCCAACATTCCTTTTAAGGTTATGCAAGTCACTTCGAGCGAATGCACAGTGTCCCTACTCCTCATAGGTAACCAAAACAATGTATGCAACGAATGAGTGGTTAGTTTGGTGAGGCTGTCTCCGCAGTCTTTGATAGTTTTCCGCTGTGCTGCTACTTTGGCTTGCAGATGTTTAATGGTTGCTTGTACTTCATTGATGGAGACATTGTCGCTGGCACACAGTAACGCACTGCAATAAACAAAAAATGGATGTGAAAGTGAAGAACAACTAATCCCATACGAGCACTTTCCTCGCTCTTTCAGACCTAAGGTGTACAACTTTCTGGGGTGCAAAGTTTTCGATTCCACTATCTAAAACAAACCATTCACAATGTTTACAATGCACAAAAAAAATGAAAATCACTGAGAGCCCCACCCTTACATTTTGCAAGTGCACACGTAGTGTCGTTTTGAGGATAGTTTCCTCAGAATGTCCTAAACATAAAATAGCACATTAAAACAGCTGCAATAAAAGCATAGTCACCATTTTCTTTAGGGCACTCAGGCGTGGAGCTGTTGGCGGAGACGTCTTTTGGAGGGTCTTGTGAAGCTTGTTCAGTGCCTGGGACAGTGCTGTCGGAACAATCTTGTGAACGGCCTGCGGAAGTCTCAATATTAATCCACTCTGGTGTTGAAGTGAACATACAACTTACCGGCCACACAGGTTCCTTTGGTGACAGCTGAACGACTGGTTAAAGTTTTCTCCGGCAAGACGAAATCAGCAGAAATTCTTTCACCAGCTACATGGGAGCTGTCACCTGCAGAGGTTTGGTCAACAGTCAATTTGGGTAAAAAAAAAAAGAAATCGCGACACTGAACGCACCCTGTTCATCGGGGCACCTCAATGTGTGGAAGCCGCTTTTTGAAGCCTCTACCGCAGGTCCTGAAGAAATGAAATTACGACAATGTGTCAGTAAGAGGCTTATAATAACACAAACTGAAGCTCATCCGCACCTTGCAGTGCAGCTTCTGCAGTCATGTCACAGTCACTACTTAAAGCGACGCTCAGAGAACCTGCATATATGTGCAGTTGGTACAAGTTACAAAGCTTGTAGCATGGGGAAACTTAAACAGCTCTTTCAAACGCATAAATTGGTCGAACGTGGAAGAAAAGAGACGGCACCAACTAGGAAACAAGTAATTTGTGATTTTTGGAATTATCAACAGTGGCAGCTTTCACTGATCAAAGGTATACGTACATGTCCACTCAGGCTTGAAGATAACGTGAAATAGCCCTTTAAAGTCTTTCAAAACAAGTTGCGCAGGTCCAGAGCATCAAAACATGACAGAAATGTAAAGCTGCTGTTAGGAAGGTAATAGCCCACAATTCACAGAATTTAAGACTTTCCAAGTGTTACTTCTGTAGTGAGGTTTCTCCATCGGCTACAAAGATCTTCACGGTTAACTGTCGCCACTGATTCAATACAAGTGGCTGCTATTGCACATATTTGAGTTTCAGTCAATCACTTACATGGTGCAGCTGGTTGCACACTTTGGGTGCACGTTAAAGAACCCCAGGTGGTCGAAATTTCCGGAGCCCTCCACTACGGCGTCTCTCATAATCATATAGTGGTTTGGGACGTTAAACCCCACAAATCAATCAATCATCAATCAATCAATCAATCTGGTGCACACTGGGAAAAGACATTCTTGTAAGCCTTGTGTGCCCAGGGTCCATGAAACTTTGAGCAGTAAATGGTCGCTACAAACCCTGTACGTTGCGTACAACAGGCTGGCCGGCTTACTAAGGAGATCATCGCGTCCACCATACTGCATCCATGCTTTCATCCTGCATTGGCATGGAACTATCAGCTGAAAGGGGAACTGCTTGAATAGTGATTTTTTATTGTTACCCTGACTAAGCAAGTACGAACAGTAAGCCTACAGACATGCAAACCATACAAAAGCTTTAACACACCTGCCGTCCCGTGGTATGCGGAAGAAACTCGTCCCAGGCTTCTTGTGGGTTCTGCCATTGTTGAAGCACCACGATACACAGCAGTAGCTGCCGTAACTTGGACCGCCGGACGGCATGGCGTCAGCGCGGTCTGAAAATGTTAGTAAGTGAACGCTTCGCTGTCAAATTACGAAAAAAATATGTGCACGTCATAAGTGTACCAGCAAACCCCTTTGAATGATTAGCTAATCGATGCACAATAAAAAAACCAGTGATACATCTCTGACCCATAAAACTCTGACTTACAAAGATATACGTCAAGACCACGAACAAAGTTCTTCAGAAGTTTCCAGGCCGCTATCCCTTGTAATGCAATGGTACCGCGGCCTGGAAACTTTAGAACACCTTCGTGCGTACGCAGTATCAGCAGTACATTGGGAAGAAAAATCGTAGTTGAAATTTGTGCGGTAAAATCATATTGGAAACGTAAAAAAATTTGTGGGCAGCTTGCACTAGTGGCACAAGGCTAGCGAAGAAACGAAGATGATGGCATCTTGGCTAGTCCAGATTTGCCTCCGGCACACCAAGAATTATTCGTGTTCCGAGCCTTCGGGAAACGCGTCGTGAAGCATGCGAGGCCCAGCGAACGATTCTCAATATTTTGCACCGAGCCACCGAGCCTATGACCTAGCTGCCCAGCTATGCTCAGCGCACAGACGCTCGCGTCCGTGGCAGACGCAGCACGCGTCGCCTCGGCTTGACGCCGTGCCGCCTTTGCTATACTGCATACGTTGCACAATGTTCCCGTCTAACCGCCGCATAGAGCCACAAACTTTCTTTTCAGCGAACCTCCCAGTCCTTACAAGCTTCAGAAAAAGGTTACAACTGCGTGAATGAGACGCCACGTAAGAAACAAACTCGCACACACGAAGCGCAACGTGTGTGTGTGCATCTTTCTATGTTTGTTGCATGGTGTCTTTTTCGCGCAGGCGTAACCGTTTTCTGAAAAAATGACCCAATAAGACCAACAACATGTCATTCAACAAGCTTCGCTTGAAAACGTGCCTCACCTGTTATCTCACGCTTGAAAACGCTGACGCAGCCGACGTTGACGAAAGCGACGAAAGCTTCTCGCCGTCAGTCATGCGTGGGCTTGTCGCTGGGTAGATGGTGTTTATGACAGTACGGCTGAAGAAAATAATCGCGTAAAGTGTGTTGAATAAATCGTTTTTATGTATAAAGAACATACCAAATTTGGGCGTGTAATTATTAATTTGTGAAAACAATTCTGTTGCATTGATTATAACTGTGTTTTTTTTTGCGCTTGCGCCCTCTGAAGTTTGGTGGGAGCACTAGTTCGTTACGTAGTCGTGACGCACTTCCTGAGGCCAGGTTTTGCGGAGTGTCCGCTCTTGTCTTCTTCTTTCTCTATGCCCCTGGATGCGGGTTGCAAGCTTCTGTTTCGCTACTACAGAACATCCTGCAGACGTGCCAAATACCTGACGGAGATGCCCCGTGAAGGCGGACCAATTGGAGAAGTCGCTCTCGTGGTTGTAATACCACGTTTAGCGACGCCATTGAGGTAAAAAGGAACGTAGCGCAGTTTGTGCGCCTCGTCTCAATAATTACAAACGCTGGTTCGATCGTAACTGTCCAGCCATTCTTCGACGTCTTCGTTGCGAAGGCCGGAAAATACCGGAGGGTCTCGATGAGAGGTACTCACGGTGTAGTGAAGCCTAAGTGGCTGAGAAGGAGCGGTTGCAGCAGCGGACGCGTTGGGTTCTGCCATCGCTGTTGCTTGAGGGCACAACCGTCGACCAGACCGGAGCTCCAGGGGTGACGGGTAGAGCAGGAGAACGTGGTAACCAAAGCACGCTCCACCACTTATAAGACCATGTCCGGTACGGCAGTAACCAGGTTATCTTTTAATCCAGACGCACGAGCCAGAGAGCCAGCCCGCGTGACATACGATGATGATCACTACAATGGTTTTGTCATACAGATGAAGATGAAGTACATAGTCAGCGCTCACAATATATATATATATATATATTGTGTATATATATATATATATATATTGTATATATATATATATATATATACATATATACATATATATGTACTATATATATGTGTGTTTGCGTGCAAATCGCCATGAACATTTTCAGTTTTGCTTGCGTACGTATGATACATGAACCCATGCAAATACACGCATGAACATAAATAAAGTATGATTGAACACCCTCCCCGAAAAAGATTTCCGGCTACGCTCCTGGTGTTTGTGAGAGAGAGACACTGTGTATGACACATCAAGAGGTGAAAAAACATTGAAGAGTTTTAGTTTTCTCGCCAGAGAGACGTACACGAAGGATTTAATTTAGGCTTAACATTGCGGCCAGGACAGGGGTGGGGGAGGTAGTGATCTCTAAATAGGAAAAATGCAACGTGATTACCGTAACTCAGCTCTCGAGGGAAGGTATAAGGAGTGATTAATAGTCATAGAGAAAGAGAGGCGAAGTTTGATATGAAAGAAAGAAGACGGCAAGACGGTCGGAGGATTTCGAGGACGGCGGGCCGATCGGCGTGAGCTACACAAGCACCGGGAAGTCGCGGACGATATAACCATTCGAAGCGCACGTGCGAATGGACTCCCTCCCCCCCCCCCACGGGAATCATGTTTTGTCTGTTTCTCTTAATTTGCGATACCACAACTTCACCGTTTCTAAAATCATCAATTCTTAGTTCGTACATCCTTCGTTCGCGTCGCATAAATCCTCAGACTGCCACAAACTTTCTGCAGCATTCAGTAAAAAAAATTGGAGAGAATCGCGACCTCGTTACAGATATGCCTAAAGATTCGCTGAAGCTAATGATGTAACTACGCCCAGGTTACCTGCACTTCTCACGCCTGGCGTTAAGTTCATTTATTCTATCCCGAGGGTCACTGTAAAGAGCGTAGTAGCGAATATAATGACCGACTAAAGTATTGCGCAGCAGATCTTTTTCGCGAGCAAGCAAATGCTTGTTGTAGATGTATTTCCCATAAACTGTGCGGACAACGATCGAAGAAGGCTTACATATTAATGTCGTTGATAAAGATAGAACTTATTTTTCACCGATTTACGTTACGGTTTCGTTGCCGAGTGGCGCGCGTTGTTTCTCGCCCGCGACCAGCCAGTGGCATTCATACGAAATAACGTGGATGAACGTACCTGTTGTCGGTAGGAACCCTCAAGAAGTGGTTCACGCCCTTCTTTGCGGAGCTGCTGCATCATTTTGTGCGGCGATATGCGTGATAATGGGATGCCATCATGAAGTGATGCAGCTTGCTGTGACTGCACCGGCTGATGCTCCCGCATACGAGTCGTCTGCTACTGTCGTCTGCTTCAGCGCTTGGCAACTCCCGTTGCGCAAACAATTATTTAAACATTTCAAATGGCTTGTATTAGGTTTGCATGAAAGCTAACAAGAAAGTTGTTTATTTTTATGTTTCAAGTACATTTTGTTTACAAAAAAGCGTTTACCTACGCAAAGCGTGCGCTGTCGTTGTTTCGATGGCGGCGATTTATTTATTTATTTATTCATAATACCCCTAAAGGCCCTCGTGAGAAGGTATTACATAGGGGGGGGGGGTTACATGAGCAAAATTTCAGACAATAAACGTCAAAAACGAAAAACGGTCAAAAAACTCAAATTAAATACAGACTAAGGTTGAGATATATGTTATGAAACGGGTTGTTGAACAAGCAGGCGAACTCGGCGAAGGAGAGCTTTATTTAGCGCAAGGGCTAACTGAACGCAAGCCTGCGATCACAGCAAGTCTTCTTCTCTTTCTATCCTCGAGCTCCATGCCCACTACCCTCGTTACAATCACCCGCGGCCGATGAGGGAGCCATCTTGGCGACCTAAGGACAGGTGTAGACAGAAGGGTCATGGTATGGCTTGAGCCGAGAGATGTGTACGATTTCTTTTCCCCGACGGCGCTTGTCCGGAGATGCATCCAGCGGCTCGACAAGGTAGTTGACAGGGGATGTTTGGCGCACAACTCGATAAGGGCCATGGTACCTGGACGAAAGCTTGTGGGAGAGTCTTGGAGTAGTAGAAGGAATCCATAGCCACACCAGTGAGTCCGGAGAAAAGCTCATATGCGTGGTTGACGCGTCGTGGCGATGTTTTTGGCGCGTCTGGTCATGTGACGTGAACGCACGAGCAAGCTTCCGACATTCTTCAGCGTGTGCTGCTGCTCGAGAAACGGTAGTCATCTCTGAAGGGTCCGGTCGATAAGGAAGAATGGTATCCATTGTTGATGATGGCTCGTGTCCATAAAGAAGGAAGAAAGGCGAAAATCCAGTGGTGCTTTGCGTTGCAGTGTTGTAAGCATATGTCACAAAAGGGAGTATGCTATCCCAATTGGACTGGTCGGATGAAGCGTACTTGGCCAGCATATCCCCAAGTGTACGATTAAAACGCTCTGTCATCCCATTAGTTTGCGGGTGATAGGCTGTGGTAGTGCGGTGTATGATGCGACACTCGCTCAACAACGCTTTGATGGCATCGGAGAGAAAAGCGTGGCCACGGTCGCTTAGTAACTCCCGAGGTGCTCCATGCCTTAAAACCAGGTTTTGCAGTATAAAACACGCAACGTCTTTTGCGGTAGCAGAAGGTAACGCAGCTGTTTCAGCGTACCGCGTTAGGTGGTCGATAGCGACAATGACCCAGCGGTTGCTACTCGAAGTATAGGGAAGCGGACCGTAAAGGTCGATTCCGACACGATCGAAAGCTCGTGCTGGACATGGCAACGGCTGCAAGGGACCTGTGGCATGTTGAGTGGGCATTTTGCGTCGCTGGCACGTAAGGCAAGACCTTACATAACGGCGAACGAAACGGTACATACCGCGCCAGTAGTACCGCAGCTGCAAGCGGGTGTAGGTTTTTAACACACCAGCGTGGCCACATTGCGGATCATCGTGGAACGTGGCACAAATGTCAGAGCGCAGATGTCGGGGGATCACGAGCAACCACTTACGGCCGATCGAGCTGTAGTTTCGGCGGTAAAGCAGGTTATCCCGAATAGCGAAGTGTCCTGCTTGACGGCGAAGCGTCCTGGAAACTGGAGCGGGCGTCCGGTTTGAGAGAAAGTCCAAAAGAGATGAAATCCAAGCATCTTTGCGTTGCTCGGAAGGCATGTCCGAGATGCTGATGGCCAAGGCAGTACTAGTGGAGATAGGCGAGCCGACAGGCTCTGAAGCCAATGGCGAACGTGACAGGGCATCGGCGTCAGAATGCTTCCGGCCAGAACGGTAGATAACACGGATATCGAACTCCTGTAACCGCAATGCCCAACGAGCGAGCCGACGATTAGGATCTTTTAGTGAAGATAACCAGCAAAGCGCATGGTGGTCTGTTACAATATCAAACGGACGTCCATATAAATAAGGCCGAAATTTTCCGATTGCCCAAATAATGGCGAGGCACTCCTTTTCAGTTACACTGTAATTCTTCTCGGCCTTACTGAGGGTGCGGCTGGCATAGGCAACGACGTACTCGTCAAAGCCCTCCTTGCGTTGGGCCAGTATGGCCCCTAGCCCGACACCACTAGCGTCCCTATGAAGCTCCGTTGGAGCAGACGGATCGAAATGTCGGAGTATGGGAGGCGTGGTGAGGAGCCGTCGGAGTTCCTGAAATGCATCATCACACGCCTGCGATTACGTTGACAAGTCAGAACTTCTGGCAAGAAGATTGGTCAAGGGGGCGATAATGGAGGCAAAATTGCGGACGTAGCGCCGGAAGTAAGAACATAGGCCGATGAAGCTTCGAAGCTCTTTGATGGTGGTTGGCTTTGGGAACGCCGCGACTGCAATAAGTTTCGTAGGGTCCGTGAGAATGCCGTCCTTAGAAACCACGTGGCCGAGAATTACAAGCTTGCGAGCGCCGAAGTGGCATTTCTTTAAGGTAAGTTGAAGTCTCGCCGTGGAAAGGCACGTAAGAACTTGCTCGAGGCGGCTGAGGTGGGTCGCAAAGTCGCTTGAAAATACCACAATGTCATCTAAATAACAGAGGCACGTTTTCTATTTCAGACCTCGCAAGACGGTATCCATCATCCTTTCGAAAGTGGCAGGCGCATTGCAGAGGCCAAAGGGCATAACGGTGAATTCATATAGTCCATCCGGTGTTACAAAGGCTGTCTTCGGGCGGTCACCTTCTGCCATCGGCACCTGCCAGTAGCCAGAGCGTAAATCTAACGAAGAAAAGAACTCTGCTCCTTGTAGGCAGTCCAAAGCATCATCGATGTGCGGCAGAGGGTATACGTCTTTGCGCGTTATCTTGTTGAGTCGGCGGTAGTCAACGCAGAACCGGATGGGTCCGTCTTTTTTCCTGACGAGAACAGCCGGTGAAGCCCAGGGACTGTTGGAGGGCTCGATAATGCCACGTTTCAACATGTCGTCCACTTGTTCGTCGATGACACGGCGTTCAGCAGATGACACAGGGTACGTACGCTGCCTTAGCGGGGCTTGTTGACCGGTGTCAATACGGTGAACGACCGCAGAGGTTCGGCTTAAGCCTGACTGGTCACAATCGAATGAAGAACGAAAGCGGAGAAGATTTATAATCTCTTCGCGCTGAGTTGGTGCGAGCTCAGAGTCGATGGCATCCGAGAATACGTCCAGAGCATCATTAAGCGCGTTGGTAGGAGTGACAGCACCAATTGGGAGCGAAACCGCAGAATCGGGTATAGTAGCCGGAAGAATGCACTCGTAAAGTTCGTAGCTTCCCAGGCATTCTCCACGTAGTAGGGATGACGGGCTGTGCGACGGATTGCACACATAAATGGCAGCGTGACCATTGCGAAAAATGACGACGGCAAACGGAAGCATGATATTTCGACGGCACGCAGATGGGACCGATGGCATAAACAACACAGGCGATTTCGGAGGGAAGGCACACGACACCGAGACAACAACAGCTGAGAAAGGCGCAATGTCAACGTCAGAAGCAGCAAACACTCTACACGAAGCACCATCGTCGGGGTCATAGCACGGCACAGACAACGCGAGTTCAGAACGAGCACAGTCGACCAAAGCAGAATTTGACGAAAGAAAGTCCCACCCAAGGATAACGTCATGCGAAGAACGGAATAAAACTACAAATGTGACGACGTACATCGCACCTTGAATGACGACTCGTGCGGTGCACAAAGCTGAAGGCTGAATATGATGGGACGTAGCTGTCTGCAAAGATAGGTCGGTAAGTTGTGTGGTCACTTTCTTCAAGTTTCGACACAGTTTCTCGCTAATTACAGATACGGCAGCTCCTGTGTCAGCAAGTCCGTGCACCTTAATGCCATCAATATAGAGCTCGATTTCGTTCGGGGGACAGCAGTTAGGTCTTGAAATTTTCGCTGCCAACGCAGTTCTTGCCTCCGGAACTGCGCCCGTCAGTTTTCCCCTCGCGGTGGGCTGTTGCGACGTAACATCGGAGAAATAGATCGACGACGAGGAGAAGGTGAACGGCTTGCGCCGGATGGTCGACGACCGGGACGTACGTCTAGAGGTGGATTGGCAGGAACGGGATATCGCGGCTGAGTGGGCAAGGTGGGCATGTAATGTGAGGCCCCTGCAATGTCGTGAGAAGGGAAGCTGCGACGACGGCAGTGACGAGCTACGTGGCCTGGGATGCCACATGAAAAACATATCGGCCGATTATCTGGAGTGCGCCATTGGCTGACGATAGGGGCACTGTTCGCTGAATAAGGTACCGTAAATGGTCGTGCAGGCGGCGGCGTCATATAAACGTTTTGACCTGTTTCATATACAGCCGGAGACGGGACGGTCAGCGAGCGGGAAGGTGGGGTCGACGAATAAACGTGGCGAGTAGCTTCGTAGATGGCCGGAGACGCTGGCGCACGTGGTTGAGCAACTGCGGCTGCATACGTTAGTGGTGCGGTAACAGTTGGGGGAGCCTGAGCTGGCGGCAATGCTTCGGCAACTTGCGATCGAATGACCTGGCGAAGCGAAGGCGACAAGGGTGCCATCGGCTCGGTAGTTCTTGTGATTATAGATAGCTGCCGGGCGACCTCCTCGCGTATGAATTGCTTTATGACTGGCATCAACGCAGAGTGGTCGGCGGTGTCATGGCGATAGTCGAGGGATGAGATGTCCGCGGTGTCCTGAGCAGCGCAACGTGTAGAAGCGCGCTGCCTACGCAGCTCATCATAGCTTTGGCAGAGCTGAATCACCTCGGCGACCGTCTGGGGACTCTTCGCAGCCAGCATTTGGAATGCACCGTCGTCGATTCCTTTCATGATGTTCTTGATCTTTCCTGCCTCGTCCAGAGTCGAATCGACGAGCTTGCAGAGAAATAGCACATCTTCGATGTAGCTCGTGAAAGTTTCATCTGCTCTCTGTACTCTGCCCCGCAAGCGCTGTTCAGCACGAAGGCGGCGGACAGCAGGACGGCCAAAGACTTCCGCGAGGGTTTTCGCCAATTCCGACCAGGTACTGAAATCACTTTGATGATTTCTGTACCATAGTTTTGCCACGTCAGTCAGGTAAAAACTCACATTTGTGAGCTTATCGGCTGCGTTCCACTTATTGACGGCGCTCACCAGTTCATACTCGGCCATCAAGTTGTCCACATCTTGGTTCTCTGTGCCACCAAATATGGGGGGGGGGTCGCGCTGCCGGAGAGCGCCAGCGCAGAAGACAGGCACAGGTGCGAGATCTGGAGTAGCAGCATGAGATGGCCCCGGATCAGTCATTGTAGGAGGTCGTTGGAGTGTGCGGCTGCGAAGTTCCAGGGTGAGGACCAGATGTGCCCAGCATTTCCACCACTTGAAACGGGTTGTTGAACAAGCAGGCGAACTCGGCGAAGGAGAGCTTTATTTAGCGCAAGGGCTAACTGAACGCAAGCCTGCGATCACAGCAAGTCTTCTTCTCTTTCTATCCTCGAGCTCCATGCCCACTACCCTCGTTACAGTTATAACAAGTAATTGGTAAAAACAGCAAAAATAGAGAAATTAATAGGCAACAAATCATTGGAATACAGATAAGTACCCCGTGAACAACCTATGAAAATGCAAGAAAAAATAATCAATACACTTAATAAAAAAACGTACACTCAAAAACGAATAAAAAATATACACTCACTCATCACACCTCAAATAAGCTGAATCAAGGTAAAAAAAAATACTACACGTGCCGCAGGTCGCGGGTTCGAATCCCGGCTGCGGCGGCTGCATTTCCGATGGAGGCGGAAATGTTGTAGGCCCGTGTGCTCAGATTTGGGCGCACGTTAAAGAAACCCCAGGTGGTCGAAATTTCCGGAGCCCTCCACTACGGCGTCCTCTCATAATCATATAGTGGGTTTTGGGACGTTAAACCCCACATATCAATCAAATCAATCAAAATACTACACGTGTGCTCTGCACGTTATAGAAGAGAGGGAAAAACAAGTAAAAGAGCAAAAGTTAGATGATGTCAGTATTTTGAATTAGTTCTTGAAATTTCGTGGCGTTTTTTTCTAAGGCAATGTGTGATGGTAGATTATTCCAATCGATTGTGGTACGCGGAATGAATGATTTGGAAAAAGCAGATGACTTACAGTTTAAGTGTTTAACTTTGTAGGGGTGATCGCGGCGAGGAAAAATAACGGCAGGTGGCTCGAAGAAATCGCTGTGAAGTGACACGTGGTGATAAAGTTTATGGAAAAGTGATAGGCGTGCAAGTTTGCGACGATGGAGTAGTTCGGGTAGCTCTGCTCGGCGTTTTAGTGCTGTGACGCTGGAATGACGTGAATAATCTGAAAATATGAAGCGAGCGGCCACGATTTTGCAGTGATTCAATCTCGTTTATGATGTAAGCATGTTCGGGATCCCCAAATGGCTGATGCATATTCTAATTTTGGGACGTATTAGTGTAGTAAAAGCAAGTTGCGTATGTTAGGAGGAGCCTGTTTAAGGTTACGCTTGAGAAATCCGAAAGACCGGTTAGCAGCCGCAAGGGTGAGTTTTATATGGTAGTGCCATGTCAGATCAGGTTGCAAATGAATTCCAAGATATTTATAAGTGGAGACGAGGTCAACAGTAGTATTATTCAACACGTAGGAGGTAGGAATCCGGGTTACATGTTTACTGAAAGACGTAGACTTCGTTTTAGAGCAGTTTAGGGTCATTAGCCAAGATGAAGCACCATGCATTATTAGCATTTAGATCAGTTTGCAAAGCTTTCCGGTCATTGTCAGAGGAAATTATTCGGTAAATCACACAGTCGTCAGCAAAAATTCTAATTCGGGATGAGACACAGGATGGCAAGTCATTAATGTAGATTAGAAACAGTAGTGGACCAACTACGCTACCCTGTAAGACTCCAGAAGTTACTGGTCTGAAGGAAGAGTTACAATTGTTAGCGGACGTGAACTGTGTTCTAGAAGAAAGGAAATCTTTTACCCATGCCAAAATGTTAGGGTGAATGTTAAGCCTAGATAGTTTGGTTAGAAGCCAGTGATGAGGGACACGGTCAAAAGCTTTAGAAAAGTCGAGGAAAGTTGAGATGCCTCACGGCGTGGCCTCGAAGCTGGCAGCATGGCACTAGGGAGTTTTAGTGCTGGGTGCACATTCTCTTGGGGCGATGCGGGCTTGGGAGCGTGCGGCGTTGCGTGCCCAACTCATACCCAACCGGAATGCCTTTAGTTGTCGCCACGGTGGCACGCACGCAAACGCAAGCCGCACGAAGGTCACACGTGCTCGCAGCGCCATAGCGTCTTGTCGCGTAAGTATTATTTAATTATTTGTGTGATTGAAAATGTAAAATTAAACTTACATAGTGATCACGACACTTTTTTATCGTGTACAGTATCCGGGTATACGAAACAAGTGAAAAATTCAAGGTTACTATAACGACAGTGTCGAAATCTGTGATACTTCGTGCAACCACAGTCATGAACTTTAGCTTACGCGTAATGTTTTTTGAGATGAAAACAAATAAAAACGTTACTCATTTGTAATATTGTCGCTGCGCAGTTTTTGCATCAGATGTACAATGCACAATGTTTCTGCAATAACAATGTTGTGGTTGTTTGTTTCAATATAGCTGCGCTAGATGGCGCTACCTATTTAGCTGATCGGGGCTGGCATATATTTAGTTTCTATGTTCCAGGCCATTTTAGCTTTGGTAATCTGGCTGAAACCACGTATTCGCTATAAGTGCTCGCACTTTGGCCTATTTTAACTCGACGGCCTAGAGTATCCGCAGTGCGGATACTGTGAGTTCTTGCAAAGCTGAACCTTACAAGGCGGCCGATTCATACTGTCCGAGATTTCGCGCCTTTGTGTCATGTTATTTGTATAGTGGCTAGTTACTATAATATTAACGCTTAAAACTTAAATGTCAAAGTGGTTGGTCTGGCCAGCCTCGGCTTTGCTCGCCGTGAAGGTAACATGATGCGCCAGCATGTGCGCCGGGGCAGCTTATCTCCGCTAGGAGGCCAGTGGTGGCAGCGTTGTTTATGGGCGCACAGACGCATCGCCCCCAGCTATTTTGCGACGCATCTGTTTGGGGCTTCGCGCATGCGCCATACTGCCGCCCCAACGTCTTGCGTACGCAAGCCGCTTGGGTACCCAAGCACTAAAACTCCCTACTGTCTTGGCTTCGCTTTTACTCGCATGCGCTCAAACGCTGCGGGGATACCGAGTATACGATGCGAGACGGTTGTTGAGCAGTGCTGCAGAAAACTACAGCAGAAAATCGTCCGTGGTAAGGAGTCGTTCGTGGTGTTGTGGCGCCATCTGTAATTGAAATGAGCGAACCAGCAGCATAAAATTGTCTATAGACAAGTGTGGTTCCGTCAGTACCAGTGTTTATAGTGTGCTCGTTCCCTCTAACAATAAAGTTTTGTCAAAAGAGTGCCAAGGTGCCGTGACTTTCTGGCCATGCAGTTTAGCCCTTTCAGAATGCATATGCAGAAAGAAAAGAGTGTGCATTTATGCCTTTCGGCTGGCTTATTTCCGTGATGTAGATACCATTGTATACTTCATATATGTCACTCGGCTGGCTTCGGCGCTGTTCTTATACAGAGGAGCATATATGCCAGTTAGTTACTCAGCCGCACGGCTATTACTATCATTGTCGGGATTTAACACCATAAAAATCACCTCATGATTATGAGAAACGCCGTAGTAGAAAGGTACAGAAACTTCGCCCCCCCCCAAGGCTATTAACGAACGCGCGCCCTCACCCCCAGAGCGTATTGCGCTGGGCTACCAAGCCGCGCATGTTTTGTTCCAAGTAAACATCGCAAAGTGCCAATATGAGAAAAGCACGTTGAGGATGTGCCACGTATAAAAGCTTGCCTGCATTACTGAGTTGTCCTCGGACGCAAGAATAAGCAGCGCAGCAGGACAGTGTCACTCAGCGACAGTCGGACACTCTAAATGAGTCGT
>WOVY01006258.1:0-56918 GCA_013436015.1 Rhipicephalus annulatus | reverse complement strand
TTCACAGGGCTCGTAGTTTTTCCTGCTGATTGTGATTATATTCTAATGCTCGGCGTTTCGTTGTGGACGGAAATCTGTGCAACTGCAAAACACTGCACCGGCACGATTCCCGCGATGCGCTGTGAAGTTACAGGCAGTGATCTCTTCCGCTTGCACTGGTTGTGTTGTACAGCACAGTAGACCCAGAGTGACAATTTATAAGCAGGTGCAGCGTGAACAGGCGCTTTTTTATTTTAAAGTCCCAGAACCACAGCATTCCATGCTAGCGATGCGCCTTGGCAGTTGCAAACAAGTTATGGCATCTCTGAGCGAGGGGGTATACCGCCGAATGCGCCTGGCTTCGAGATAGGCGTGCTCTTGTCTATACCATAGGCGCGGCCAGCATTCCCTGAGCTCCCGTCGTAAGAAAGGCTTCATGTCAAGTGAAGGACACGGCCATGGGTGTATTGGCGGGTGCGTGGTCGTGCGCAGACGCAGGTCTGCTGCCACGTTTCCAGCAATCTCACGGTGCCCTGGCACCCAGCACACAACAATGTCGTTTGAGGGCATAGATCGTGCTTAAAAAAGAGTAAAAACGACGCAAGGACATGGATGATTTTTAGTTTTTTGAGTATTTCAAAGCTGTTACGACGCTCAACGAGTCTGTGTATACAACCGCGCGCGTTGTAGTTGTAATTCCTTAATATACCTGACAGCCACAGATACCGCGTGAGCCTCTGTGGTGAAGATGCTTGTTTCGGAGTGCAGAATACCGAAACTAGAGAAAGATTGGCCAACATTTCCATAGGACACACCAGTGTGAGACTTTGAAGCATCTGTTAAAAAATCTGAGCAATTAACGGTGGCGGGTATGCTGCGGGAGCCATCAAACGGTGTCCTAAAGGTGGCACACCAGTTTTTTCAGCGAGGCTTCTCACACCGAGTGAGTAGGGCTCTCTCAGCGAAGGACGGTTGTGGAACAAGGTAGAATCAGACAAGTCATTACTTGTGGAGTGAGTGGGATGTTCCTCGTCTGCGTTCACCTTGAGATAGTATGTAAAATACATATAACATCGCTGCAGATGTAACGACCATTCGTTTGATTCTACGTACAAGCTTTCTACGGGGCTAGTTCGAAAAGCACCCGTAGAAAGGCAAATTCCTAGGTGGTGGACAGGGTGAAGCATCTTTTAAGCTGATGTGTCGCTCACTGGTAGGTTATAGCACCGTAATCGAGGTGTGTGCGCACAAGGCTCCTATACAAATTCATCAAGCAGTTCCTGTCACTACCCCACGTTGTGCATGACAACACTTTCAAAACATTCATTGTATTTAAGCACCCGTTCTTTAAATACTTGATGTGGGGTACGAAGGTTAGTTTTGTGTCTAATATTAGACCCAGAAACTTATACTCAGACTGTACAGACAGACAGTGACCATGTAGGTCAATCTCAGAATCGGGATAAACAAACGCCCTCTTCCTGCAGAACAAGACGCATGTGCTCTTTCGCGCGTTCAGTTTAGAACCATTCTGATCAGCCCATTTAAAACCTTGTTCAAACGTAATTGAACCTGTCGTTCACATATTGAGAGGTTGCATGATTTAACGCTACATGTACATCATATATATTGATGATGTACATCACATATATTGATGAACTCCTTGCGCATCAATATGCACAAGGAGTTCGTTTTAACTATGAAGAGTGTGCAACTCAATACACCTCCTTGCGGCACTCCTGTTTTCTGGATAAATGTTCACGACAAAACAGTGCCTAATCGAACACGGAATGTGCGATTGGTTGAGCAGCTTTCGATTACCTTCAATTCCGTACACCGAAGTATGAGAGGCCTCTCAGTATGTCAAAGGGCCATCCAGCGGCTTGAGGAGGCTTTGGCGAAGCAACGAAGAGAAGGAGTCGACGACCCGTCTAACGGCGCGGAGGCACCCAAGTAACTGTCGCCTAGTCGGAGCACAATATCCTCGAGGTCTAGGCTCTGATAATATTGGACTCTAATAGCCGTAATCTTAAGATAGGGAACATCCTCGCCCTGCGACGCCGGAAACTTCCTACACGCCGGATGTATAAATAATGTTATTTCTCTCTCTCTCTCTCTCTCAGTATGTCAAAGCACCACGTAGTATCGTAGGCTTTCTCCATATCGAGTAACACAGAGAGAAAAAAAATTGATTATGAACGAAGGTATCACGAAGTTGAGCCTCGATACGTACAAGGTGGTCAGTGTGGACATTAGTCTCAAGGAAGAGCATAAGTAGCCCGTCTATTATTTTTCAAAGACCTTGCAAAGACAACTGGTTATTCCTATTGGCTTGTAGCTTGAAGCTGAGGACGGGTCCTTGCCTTGATTTAAAATAGATGATAGCTACGGCTTCTTTCCAGGTCGAGGGAACCTCGCCGGAAAACCATACACAATTATAAAAGCATAGGGAGCCTGGGGAAGACTTATTGCAGCAGTTTAGTGAAGCCTGTAGCTCAGCTAAACGGAAAAGTGCATTTTTATTCTCGTGGGTTGTGAATATGCGCTCTAGTTTCTCTTTTTCTACTCTGACTTTGTATCGTTGAAACCATGCGGTATAGTGCGACGAGGTGGGACATCCTGAAGCGTGCGGCGATGGAGTTCGCCCGGTCTTCCAAGCTGTCACCCTACGTGTTTATAAGTGGGAGTGAATGTGCTTGTCTTCCTGCTACTTTACCAACCATGCTCCAAAGTTTAGCTTTATCTGTAAAAGAATTATTGCCTGTTGAAAATTTCTGTCAGCTCTCCCGCCTAGCCTGTCGGCGCACTCTTCTACCTTGAGACTTAATCGTCTTGAAACTATCGATGTTTTTGGCAGTTAGTGAGTCCCGAACCAACTAAATTTTCATGCTTTGTTTTGTCTTTTACGTGCTTCTCGACACTCACTATTCCGCCAAAGGACGCGACGTTTTGTGCCAAGTCCCGTTTGTGGGATACACTTTGTTGCAGCATCAATTAGAAAAGCTGTAAGTAGTCTACAGCTGCATCTACGCTTGAGCCACACATATCAGACCAACTTAAGTTGCTAGCATTTCGAAACTTTTCTCAGTCTGCCTTGTTCGTGTGCCATCTGGGAGCCTGTGAAGGACATTTTATCTATATTGTTGTACTCAAAATAAAGAAAAATGGTCACTTCCGTATGGATTATTTATGATTTCTATGTGATCAAGTAAATGTAGGAGTGATGGAGACACAATGCTGAGGTCTATCGATGAGTAGGTGTTCTTAGCGAGGCTATAGTATGTTGGGTACTTCGATTTAGGAGACACACGCCAGAATAGAAAAGGAAGTGTTCAATTAGGCGGCCTAGCGCATCACAGCGAGAGTCAACCCATAAGCTACTATGGGCATTTAGGTCCCCTAGGAGAAGATATGGTTCTGGAAGTTCATTCATTAGTGACTGGAATTCATGTCTATTCAGTTGATGATCTGGCACTATGTAAATACTGCAAACGGTTACCAGTTTACTAAAAATGACAGCTCGAACAGCTGCTCCTTCAAGAGATGTTTGAAGTGGTAATTGTGCGAAGGCTGTTCCTCGACGAACTATATGGCCACACTACTGGATGAGGCAACAGCATTATCTCGGTCCTTTCGAAAAATAACGTAGTTGCGTAGAAAGTTAATGTATTTCTATTTCAAGTGTGTTTCTTGCGCACACAGCACTTTTGGTGTATGTTTGTGTAAGAGCTCGTGGATATCGTCGAGGTTTCTCAGCAGTCCTCAGACGTTTCACCGTAGTATTTGTGTCATATATTATTGTATGGTGCTGTGTGTACAAAAGTGTTGTCTTAGGTGGTTAAAGGACCTTTTGCGGGCCTTGTAATTTCGGCTTTTTTTCCTGGCGCGCTTCAAAGAGTTGCGCCAATCATTCAGCGTCTCTGAAGCATCGGAGGAGTCGTCCTTGTGCCCATCACCTCTTGTGAGGTGGTGGACTGTGCCTGCCCGGTCAGCACGTTCACAGAACTTTCGGACCTAACTGCGCTCGCAGTAACCAGAGTTCAGCAGACACGGGGGTCTGCCGACCCTGTTTGTCAGGTGGTGGAACAGTACAGGCTGCTCAAGCCGGGGGCGCTGGTGACACGACCGCGGCCACACTCTGTGTGACATTCGTGGGTGCAGAAACATGTGGCGTGGCGCCCCTGCGCGTCACATCTGCGAAGGATAGATAAGAAGGTTTGTGCAGTGAAAAACGTTTGCGTGCCTCTTGAAATGACAGATTGAGTTTGATCTTGAGTTTTACTTTTTATTTCTCTTTTTTCATGTGGGGCATGATCGTGATTAGGCAGGGTAATTTCCTTCACAGTTCGAACAATGAGTTGCTTCTGAGGTGCAATCGTCGGATGACGGCACCCAGGGGAAATCGACAGTCGCTTTTTCCTATCTCTCTTTCCCTCCACATCTTCGTCTTTCTTCTCTTAAAATCTATCCTGTCTCTAATTTCTTCTTCACTTCCCCGATTTCATGGGCGGCTTGGGTTAACCTTGTGAAACTAGCCAACCTTGGCCTACGCGCATTAGGTTATCGTAGTGGTGTACGGTTGGCGTCATGTTTCGCGTTTCATGAATCTTGTAGCGTCCCCTCGTTGGGCTCCGTGGTGGGTGGCCGCCATCGCTTACTGAATACATTTCTCTATCATGCATAGAACTTTCCACTCCTCAATGATCGTGCCGCTTCAAAGCGTACTGAGCACCGAAGAATTTTCTTTTTCAGCCGACCCAAGAAGTATTCCCTCGCAATCATGTTGTACACTGTGAGAAGCCCAACAAAACAGCCAGAACAGTGTCCCGTTTATGTATCGCGGTCCCTGACAGCCACATTAGGCGATGGCTATAACGTAAAAAATGGCTAGTGGCGACCTACTTTTAGAACTCCGTGACAAAACCACAATTTCACAAACTAAAGACCTTGCAACATTCGGCGACATTTCATCAGCGCAACACCTCAACGATCCATGAACTCTGCATGTGGAGTTGTTTCTGGCACAGACCTCCTTGACCTGAAGAAGGCTGAACTCCTCGAGGCTAGAAAGAACAGAATGTGACCAATGTGAAGCGAATTGTCATCTGAAGGAACAATCAGGAAACCCCCACGAAACACTTGGTACTGACTTTTGCCACCAGTGAACTACCACAAACAATAGAAACTGGCTATACAAAGACACCAATCAGACCTTACAGACCAAACCCCGCCAATGTTACCAGTGTCGAAGGTTCGGCCATGGCTCTCAGAGCTTTCGTGGTCGACCTCCTTGTGCCAAACGTGGTGCCCAAGGCCACGTCTCTGACAAAGTAATGAAGCCCCACATTGTGTAAACTGTGACGGAGACCACGCATCATATTCACGTTCTTGTCCACAGTGGAAAAAAAAAAGACATTATTACGCTGAAGATTCGCGAAAATATCTCCTCAAGGAAGCACACGAAGGTGTTCGGCTTTTCATGGCACAACTTACGCTGATTCGGCACGCCAGGGGGCAGCTTCGCATCACCCTCCGCCACTACATAGGCCGACGCAAAGTGAGCCATCAGGTGTGGTGGCCGCCCCTATGGTGGAAGCAGCCAAACCTGCTCCACCTACCAAGCCAGAGACTCAGGCGACTCCAGGGTCGTCGGGTCGGCCGACCACGTCTCACCAGGCGAGGTCGCCCAATATGCAAACAGCAGCTCGCGTACGCGGGCGTCCAGTGCTTCACGTGAGGCAATGGACACAAACATGGTACCCTCAGGTGCCGGAAACGCGGCGTGGCTCCATATAACGCGCTAAAAGAACCAAGAAACCAATAACAGGGCCCGACAACGGCCCTGCTACTTAAGTTACAACTTCCCACTTGAACAGCCACTTCATTTTTGTACACACAGCACCCACTTTCCATCAAATATGGAAACACAGATTCTACAATGGAATGTCAGAGGCCTTCTCACAAATCTCGACGATGTCCAAGAACTTCTACACATTCACTCACCAAAAGTGCTGTGTGTACAGGAAACCCACTAAAATCTAAACACACCAACTTTCTACGCAGTTACATTATTTTCCGAAAGGACCATGAGATGCCGTGGCATCATCTGGAGGTGTAGCTGTTATAGTTAAGCAAGGTTTAGCATGTAAAACACTTGAAACCCAAACGTCTCTTGAGGCAGTGCCTGTTCGAGTGATTGCTTCTAGGCAGACTCGTCACCGTTTGCTCTATATACATACCTCCACATATTCAACTACGCAAACATGAATTCCAGTCTTTGATGGATGAACTTCCCGAACCCTATCTTGTTCTAGGGACTTAATGCACATAACAGGCTATGGGGCGACTCTCGTTGTGACGCCCGAGGTGACTGATCGAACAGTTTCTTCTCTCTTTAAGCGCGTGTCTCCTGAATCGAAAGAACCAACCTATTATAACCTCGCTAACAATACGTATTCCTCAATAGACCTAACCATAGTATCTCCATCGCTTGTGCCTCTACTTCACTGAAATGTCATCACTAATTCCTACTAGAAACTAGACTGTAGGGTACTATACAAAGTGGCTACTGTACATACGCACCACCTCTTCTTGTCCCCATCATCACCCTTCATCCCTCTTTCTTTCCCATTTCCCTTATCCCCTGTGTAGAGTAGCAGGCTAGAGCGAACTAGCTCAGGCCGACTTCTCTGCCTTCTAATAAATTCTCACTCACTCACACTCCTACGGAAGTTACCATTTTCCCGTAGTTTTGAGCACATCTACATCAACTGAATGCCCGCCCAAGGTTCCAAAATGGCTATTAAGCAAAGCCAACTGGGAATAGTTTTCTACCATCACTCATTTAAATTGGCGCGACATATGCACTTAAGCATTGATGCAGCTGTCAACTAGTTTACAGCGTTTCTGATCGACGCAGCAACAAAATGCATCCCACAAACGAGTGGACACCCTGGAAAACGACGTGTGCGATGGTGGAACTCAGAGTGCCGAAATGCGCGCAAGTAGCAAAACAAAGCATGGAGGTTGCTTCGGAACTCATCGACAGCAGAAAATCTGGACACTTTTAAGAAAATTAAGCCTCAGGCCAGGAGAACACGTCGGCAGGCCAGAAGAGAAAGCTAGCACAAGCTTTTATTGGGCATTATTTCATATACCCAAGAGGCTAAAGTCTGGGACATGGTTGATAGAGTAGCAGAAAGACAAGTGCATTCACTTCCACTCGTAAACACGCACTGTGACAGACTGGAAAATCAGGCGAACTTCCTCGGTGCACACTTCGAGCAGGTGTCTAGCTTGTCACACTATATTGAAGCCTTTCAAAGATATAAAGAAAATAGAAAAGCAGAAACTGGAATACAAGTATACAAAATACGACGCATACAACCAACCTTTCAACTTAGCTGATCTACAAACGTCACTAAACTCCTCCAGTAATTCTGCCCCAGGCCACAACCATGTCATGTATGCAATGTTGAAAAAACCTGCCGCTCGAAACGCGAAAAACTTTACTCTCCCTATACATTGCTATCTGGCTTTCTGGCACCATCTCTACTTCCTGGAAAGAGGTCATTGTTATCGCTATTTTGAAACAGGGCAAGGACCCTTTCTCAGTTTTGAGTTATAGGCCAATTGCACTAACCAGCTGCCTTTGTAAACTTTTTGGAAAAATGATAAACCGCCGACTTTTATATTTCCTTGAAGCACACTATCTGCTTGACCAATACCAATGTGGGTTTCGAGAGAGTAGATTCACCACCGACCATCTGGTGCGTATCGAGGCACAGATCCGAGACGCTTTCGTCCACAAACAATACTTCCTCTCTGTGTTTCTCGATATCGAGAAGGCTTCCGAAACAACATGGCGTTTTGGCATATTAGGAGACTTGTCTCACCTGGGTGTGCGCGGTAAAATGCTTTCCATAATCCAGAGTTACTTCTCCAATCGGACATTCCGTGTGCGTGTGGGAAGTGTTCTCTCCCAAACATTTGTTCAAGAAACGGGAGTACCGCAAGGCGGTGTACTTAGTTGTACACTTCTTATTATCAAAATGAATTCCTTGCACCTGTCCGTCCCCCGCAATATGTTCTATTGTACGTATGACGTCCAGCTTGGCTTTAAGTCATGCAACCTGGCAATGTGTGAACGGCAGGTTCAGCTAGGTTTCAACAAGGTCTACAAATGGGCAGAAGAAAATGGATACCGACTGAACCCACAAAAAAGCACATGTGTCTTGTTCTCCCGAGAGGTATGCACTCAGAACCTGACATTCAATTGAATGGTCTACGTCTGTCTGTTAATGCCGAGAATAAATTCTTAGGCCTAATTTTGGACCACAAGCTAGCATTGATACCACAAATTAAGTATCTAATAACTAAATGTACAAAAGCCATGAGTGTTCTGAAAGTGTTGTCACGTACTACGTGGGTAGCGACAGGCAATGTCTCATGAATTTGTATAGGAGCCTCATTCGCACACGCTTAGATTATGGGGCCGTTGTTTATCAGTCTGCGATTCAAAGTGCTTTGAAGATGTTGAATCTTGTGCACCATTTGGGCATCCGCCTTTCTGCGGGTGCTTTCCGCATCAGCGCTGTAGAAAGCCTTTACGTTGGGTCAAATGAGTGGTCGCTCATCTGCAAAAAACTTACATGTCCTTTGTATATTTCCTTAAGGTGAAAGCAGACAAGAAGCATCCCTCATACTCTACTATAATGATTTGTCGAGCTCCATTCTGTTTCAAAACAGGCCTTTGATGAGGCAGCCCTTCTCAGTTCGCCTGAAGGGTCTAGCTGAGGAAACTGGAGTGTCACTTGAACACAGTTTAATGGCTCCTGTAGCACACCCGCCACCGTGGCAGTGACAAACTATAGACTGCGACGTGTCTTTCCTAGAAGTTACAAAACATTCGCCTATTGGCCATATTCGAAAATACTTCCTGGAACTTCAACACAAATACACACGTCCCAGTTCTTTACAGATGCCTCTAAGTCTAACTCCTCTGTGTCCCACGCTGCTGTTGGCCCTTCCTTTTCGGATGCTGGCCCTCTACATCCAGGCACAAGTATCTTCACAGCTGAAGCTTACGCGATACTTGTGGCAGCTAAACAAATCGAACAATAACAAATACAAAAAGCAGTAATTTATACAGACTCCCTCAGTGTGGTAACGGCTCTGCACAATCTTAAAAAAAAACAAAAAAACCTGTAAACCCTGTCCTCGTCTCACTTTACACCATTTTATGCACACTCTACACACACAACCAACATGTTGTAGTGTGCTGGGTGCCAGGGCACCGTGAGATTCAACGCAACATAATGACGGATCAGCTTGCTGCATCCGTCCACGAAAGCACCGTCACTACACCCATATCCATTCCGGCGCTTGATCATAAGTCGTCTCTCAAACGAAAGCTCAGGGACTACTGGCAGAACAAGTAGGATAGACACATACAAAACAAACTACACGTTATCAAGCCACACCTTGGCCATTGGTCACCAGTACCAAAATCACGTCATACAGAGGTAACACTAACGAGGCTCAGAATAGGACACACATACACGACACATATCTTTTGTCCGGTGGCGATCCCCCATTGTGTGACAGATGTGGTGAAGCACTAACAGTTCTTCACATTTTAATTCAGTGCAAACAATTAGACACTAAGAAATCAACACTTTCCATTACCCTACCGACAACATATTCAATTACACCCTGCAAGGTTCATCGGTAGGGAACCACTGTTCACTCATATATCGGTGCTAGCTTTTCAGGGGCGAAGCTCCTTATGGCGTGGCTTTTGCGTCCCTCGTAGTACGTAACCACTAGTGGCACATACCCGAAATAGCGGTCCTTACGATTTTGACCTCCTAGGTGGTTCCGCTGAGAGATTTCTTCTGTGCGTTGTTGAACAATAAAAGATAGTGCTCAATGCACATGTTAATGGCTGCTAAGAAGGGATGAGAGACAGGAGCATTCGGCCTTTAGGCAAAGCGCACGCTGCGATCGCCATTAGCAGCTATTGGCATGTACATTGAGCACGATCTGACAAGAAAGGGTTGCTACGTTAAACTCGCTGGGTGTAACCTCCTTGGTTTTAGAAAGGTTTATCGAGCGTTGGGCCGCATAGCCATGAATACAGTGAACTAGTATATACCATGAGCTCGAGGTGGTTAAAGGTGGGAAGCAAACCCGAAGCGCAAGCCGTAAGAAAGTGTGCATGTGCCACCACCCGTTTAGTCCTTGAAATGTCCGCTGGATGGCGGTGCTTCTATATGGAGAATATATGATGAAAAGATGCGAGATGGTGGTACTTGGAGTGCTGAATAGATGGACGAACGGACACACAGACAGATGCATGGATGGACGCATGAACGGACGCAGGCGCGGATGCATGGACGAACGCAGGGACGGACGCACGAACAGACGCACGCACGGACGGGTGGATGGACGCATGGATGGTTACACAGACGTACGCAGGAACGGACGGAAGTAAGAAACGAATGAACGGACGAATGCTTCGCCCCACTCCCCATCATTCACTCCGTGGATATGCTGCCATTTTTTTAAAGAGATGTTCGCTTTTATCATGTCATATACCCAGGCAATGCGTAGCGCGACCTCTCAAGAGAAGTTGCTGCTGCAGTGACTACATTGGAAAGCACTTGTTTCACAACCCTTGGACACAAGGGCGCTGATGAGGCACTTGTGCTAGTGCAAAATATTTTTACACGTTTTTATTATCAAAACCATTTGTCACCAATTTTTACTGTCAATATCACGCCACTGTCACGATTTTAATACTTATGTTTTTACCCGCATTATAGCGAGGAATTTTAAGGCCCCTATACAGCCACGCAACATATCATTGTCCAGCGCTAGTCATTGAAATGGCGCTCTTTGGCCATCAATTGGCCCTCGCGCCATAAAGCGCCACACATCAGCATCACTCCAAGAAACGCTGCCGCGTCGCGTAAAATTCAAATGGTAACAAAAACGGACGCGCCTGTCCCGAATGCTCGTGCCGCGAGTGGAGAGGAGCGTGCGTTTTTGCCGCCAATGAGAACCTATACCCTGATCGTTACATGTTCACAGAAACGACATTCATCATGAATGGTATTTAGCGCCTGCAACGCAATATTTCGGGGCGCGCGCTTTTTTTGTCCTCTATAAACGCGCACAAATGTACCTCGATGCCGTGTGTCCCCAAGTGTCATGTAACAACATGACTTCATGCTACGCTCATGATGCGCTCGCGGCCGTTTCGCTAGTTTCACATGTACCAAACTCGGTATAACGCGGCGCCAATGGATGACGAAGATATGTGACTGGTGCAAACCTGATAATCATGTGATGCGTCTCATGTGAGAACATCACTACATGCCACAGTCAAGACGCCGATACATTATGACATGACACGGTGCGCGTGCTCACCGGCGTTCATTTCGTCGCGTCACGCCGGTGTTGCCACGCCAGGCGCCGGTCCTGCCATACACCCGCAGGTGCGCGCTGCGCTGCATTGCTTTGGCGCATGCGCGTTTCAGCGCGTCCGACGTCCCTCTGTCACGAAAAGAGGGAGACGCAGTGTTGTCTGGGTAACGCATCGGCATAGAGTAATGTTACTCTATGGTGGTGGTGGTAATAAACATTTATTTCAGAAAAAGTCTACTAGAGAGTGCCGACGTTATGGTGGCTAGAATTGGGAGGTGACGCCAACGGGAGCTCGGAGCCGCTCCTTCGTTTCGAGCAGCGCGGCGGTGGCGCTGTCGGCGGAATGGTGATACTAGTTACGCGCGCGCGCCTTGAGCGCGCGGACCTTTTGAAAGATGCTGTTGCTGAAGCATGATTCAGATAAATTGGCGATTCAGATGGCTGATAGAACGCCATTTCAAGCATTAAAAGAAATTGGCTGCCGCTGCAAGACTTCTGTGACGTTGAATCTGCGCAAATTAAAGCTTTCGTTCGCATATCCCTGCAGTGTTTTGGAGTGCAAGGCGACGGCGTTTTTTTAAAAAAAAATATTACCAAAGTTCTGGGCGAGGAAAATAAAACAAATATTTATTGCACATCATATTATTAGGAAGATCTATTGCACATCATGGAATACAGGGTAAAATAAAATAAAATGAAAAAATACGCACATTTACATACGCTCGGGAGTAGTTAAACACATTGAAACATTGCACACAGACAGCGCATCGCTTGGCACTAAGTAATAAGAGGCATACAATCACTTTCCACTCGGCAAAAAAAAATCAATAGAGCTTAAAGTTACAATATCAAACTCAGAGCACGCGTCTAAGCTTCAGCAATTTCATTCTTTCCTGCTTAGCGTTTCGTTTGCTGTTCTGGGCTTTGACATGAAAGTGGAGCCTAGTAAGAACATAAAACTTGATAATTTTGTTTGTGAGGGACATACTGTGGTCAGGGCAGCCAACAAGTGTAAGCTTTCTTAACTGCAAGAAGGAAACCAAGTCCATGATGCTGTCAGGTTTGACTTCTGTAACACTGAAGCAGTGGGTAAAAGTGTTCTCGAGAGTGGTCACGAGTTCATTGAGCTTGACTGATGGGTACAGCAGGCCTCCTCGGTCAACAGCAGCCGTGAGGGATGCTGCAGCTGGAGATGGATCGTTCTCGCCTTGTAGGAGCTGCTGGCTGCACTCTGCACATTTGGTGCTTGCAACGCTTTTTCTTGCCACATATCCAGCCATGTAGAATATGAGTCTGGCATCGCTGCTTTGCACGACCATGTCTGCATGCTCGGTGCCGTGGCCGTATTCATTGAGCACTTCATGTGTTTCGGCAAGGTTTCCTACGTCAAGAAGCTCGTCTAATTTCCTCCGAGGAGTGAGGTTCTTTCCGTTGTCAGCTCCCAGCAGACTTCTCAGCAGTCCTGAGGACACATTGCTTCCTTTCGGCGGTTTTGCCAAATTCTGGAAGCTCAGAGTGTTAACCGAGATTAGGAACTGGGAGGCAGTCGGATGATCATTGCATCCAGACATTTGTCGGACGATTCCAAACAGCCTCTCCAGGGGGTCCTGACTCAAGCGGCATGTCATCATATAGCTGAAGTTCAACTTCATCGTCAGGTAGCGGAGAAGGTGTAGCGTGCTTGATAAGGTAACACGAAGCCCCTCGGCTGTACTGCGGCTTAGGAAACCTCCGGAGCCAGCAGCTGTTTCCCAATCGTCCAGGTAAGTCAAGAAGTTTGGAATGCACTTCTCGTGCATCCCTCCAGGTTTAAGTGCACCCGAACTGCACCTTGAAGTCATGGCCTCAATGAGCCTTCTCATTCTTTCCACAAAGCTGACTGTCGCCGCTGTGCTCCCATGCTTTTCTTCGATGGTTGCATTGTACAAGAAAAGGCCTCTGAGGACTTCATCACTGTAAAGCCGCACTGCATAATTTACCCTCATTTTCTCAAAGCCATTGGGATGCACAACCGATTTGCTAATATGAGGCATGGCTTTGAGAGTCGTGTCATGCTGTTCATCAAGCTTCCGGGCACAGTCAAGAGGGTCAACACTGGCATGGCCTTCTGGCAGTTTCACGCCCGTTCGAACAAAGGTGTTCCTCACACATTTAAGAAGGTGTGGGAAGTCCGAGATGAAGTGCAGAAAACGTTCTGGGTCTGTAGGGTGCTGCCTTCTACATACTGTGTTTTCTTTCCTGCCGTGTATGCCGAATGAGTGCCACATGCTTCTGTTCCACGCAGCTCCATCAGTGGTGATAAAGTCTACGTGCAGACCGGCGTTTTCGCTCATGACTACTGCTTCGAGGATTATTTTGCCTAACGTCTCGGACTTCACATTGCTGCGTGATGCGAACACACCAATAATCTGGTGCCACGTGCCTGTAAAAGGCACGAACAATACTACAAGGCCATGGTCACATGCTACGGAGCGCTCACTCTCTGGTGTGAACTTCCCAAGGTCCACAAAACCTTCGATGGTGCCATCGGTTCCCAAGCTCAAGTGTTCAGATAGCTTAATCTCATCAATTAACAGCCCACCATGGCGCTGGAACAAGTCCATAGATTTTGTTTTTTCCGCCACAGCAGCAAACACTTTTTCGCTCAGGCCGAATCCACTCCTGTAACGCTTGAGATATCGACGTAGTGATGTTCGAGAAGGCAACGCCATGATGTTGTTTTTGCGTATATGCTCATAGAGGCGTGGGCTTTTCATGGACATAATAAGGCACTCTAGAGCCCATTCACTTTCATACTTCATCCCTTTCGTGGATTTTCTTTTAGCCGCAGCAAAGCACGCCTTGACTTGTTGCTGCTGCTTAATGGGTAGGGCCTTCACCGCTTCTTCAAATGCTGTAGAATCATTCCGTGCATTCTTTTCTTTCATTTGTTTGATGAGTGATTTAGCCTGCAGGACACTCAGGCGACTCCTTTTCGCTTGCGCTGTTCGCAGCTTAAGCCTGTATGAAAGCTTTTGGGACTGGGCCACATTTTTGCCTTTTCTTCGCCTGTAGGACTCACGATTCAGGAGTAGTCTTCTGAGGTGCTTGCATTGTGGGCAGGCTTTTTCTGGCGTTGGAGCAACCCCACGGCAAGATGGGCTGAAGGTTCTGCCATCAAAAGTCTTCTCCTTGTACTTTAAATTCACTCCAAATTCACCAGTTTTACCAAACCCTCTGCATGGTATCATGGAGTCGACGTCGCGAAGCAACTCTTCTGCCATTTCGATGTCGGTAATGTCAAGGGTCTTTATTTTTGTGGCTTGCACAAAAGCTGTCGCTTGAAGTTTGTTTTCATCTGATGTCATTAGCACATACTTGTCAATAGTCAACTTGTCACCATCTAGTGCGCAAACTGTAAACACCGTGGCGTTGTCGGCTCCAGCAATTAGATGTCGAGCCCAGTAAGCGCTGGGAAGACCACACTTGCGGACGTCGGGAATTGCGGGCACATTCGGAACAGGTATTTGGTTACTGTCGCTTTCTGTGCTGTACGAGCCAGCTGTCTCCTCGCAAGCAGACGTGCTTGGTTCCTGACGCCGAATTTTCGATGGTAGGCCGCAAGTGGATGTTCTTGACGTCCTTTTCTTCGGCACTTTCTTTGAAAGATACGCAGGAACATTTGGGAATATGGTTGGCACCGCGTCAGATTTCAGCACCGGTTTCCCTCGGGGAATCTGAACAGTTTCGCCGTTTATCACATGCGTGTAAAAACGCTCAATAAACTGCTCGTCGAAATGAAGCTCACATAGCGCCGACTTCACGTCCAACGACTTGTCGGCACGGGGTACGGCTCGTTGCCGGGCTTCGAAGAGGGCAGGGTCTTTGGGAACAGAGAAAAGAGAAGCACGCTGACCTTGCTCCCTCGATGACACATAGCCGCTCGTGCAGCCAGGAGCAAAGCAGTGGCGTTGCCTCGCTTTCGTAGTGCTGGAGTTCATCCTAAGGTCGGCACTCACACTGTCATGTCAGCAACTAAATACATTTTGCCATAAGCGAGACATCAACGCGGAAAACTGCACACACCCAGACACGCTTCCAGAGGCGAACCAGCGAACCCAGCGGCGAGTCGATGAGAGAGCGCGGAGCGCGCGCTTCGCCCGCATCACTATGCCGACAGGAGCGCCGTGGTGGCCGTCGCGGCGGCGCTTGAAAACGAGGATCGCGCGCGCTCGGCGAATATGCGGGCGCTGGCGTCACCTCCCAATTCTAGCCACCATACCGACGTGGCCCATCGACGTGCTAGAGTGGCCAGACCCTATTCCGGGACGCCAGTGGAGCTGGAAGCTGCCCGTGCGCGCTCCACCAAGGAGTGTTGCGCAGCCAAGGCAGAGCAGCCGAGCAGGTGTTCCTCCCAAGCCTCTCTAGTTGGGATAGGAAAAGGGGATGAGAAAGGGACGGGATTAACTGGGCGCGATGCTACGACGTGATATGTGTCAGCGAGGACATGACAGGTCGAGCAGGTGCCATTGATTTCCGGCAAAAAGTGCCTGGCAACCGCCGGACTGATAAAGGTGTTCGTCTGCAGGCGGCGTAGCAGTCGTTCGTCCGCTTTCTCCAAACCGCGTGCGGGGTCCGGGTAGAGGCGGCGCAAAGCCCGGTAATAAGCCAAAATTTCGCGAAAGCGCGTCAGGTTGGTGTTGCCAGATTCCGTCTCGGGGCATGGATTGTGATATCGTCCGCATATAGTGCGTGTTGTATTCCTTGGACCTCACTTAGAAGAGAAGGGAGGTTCATCATCGCCAGGTTAAAAAGCAGAAGAGACAGTACTGCCCCTTGAGGTGTACCCCGCGTGCCTAATAAATACGGGCCGTGTTCGGTAGAATTGAGGCGAATGAAGGTGGTGCGATGTGATAGAAAGGCGCGAATGTAGTTGAATTTCTTCTGCCCACAGTTTGTGGTAGATAGGTTAGTGAGTATAGTGCTGTGTTTGACGTTGTTGAACGCCCCACGGAGATCGAGAGCGAGCACGGCTTTATCGATAGTTATGGCGCATAGTAGTCGGCTCTATGATATCGTGTTCAAGCAGGAGCAGGACGTCCTGTGCCGACAGATGCGGGCGAAAGCCAAACATCGTGTCGGCAAAGGTCCTCCTGGCCTCCGAGTAGGCGGAAAGGCGTTCGCGAACCATGGTGTCCACGAGTTTGCCTGCGCAACACGTGAGGGAGATGGGTCTCAGCGCCTCGATACTAACGGACTTTGCCAATTTTGGTATGAATGTCACGACCGATGTGGTCCATTCCGTTGGAAGCGGAGAGCCGTCCCATATCGAATTTATAAGGTGGAGTAACGAGAGGTGTGCTTGGCCGGGAAGATTTGCCAGGAGCGATACTGTGATTTCGTCGCGTCCAGGGGCCGTGCCCCGTCGCATTTTCGTGAGTGCAAATCGTAAATCAGAAAGCGTGTATGGGGCGTCGAGTTTGGTGTTAGGGGCGCTGGAATACGTATATGCTGGGCCTGCAGGATCAATTGTGCGGCAGATGTAGCGGTCACAAAGTTCTCGTGCGAGTTGATCCGTAGTGCCCTGAAAGGCATGCAGAGCACGGCGGAGCTGGCGTTGCGTTTCTCCCCTGATGGTGGAGGGATCGAAAAGGCTTCGAAAGAGTCGCCACGCGGTCTTAGAGCTCATCTGGTTTGCAGCCTTCGAACAGGTGTCTGCCCAGTTAGCATCGGAAAGTTGTCCACAGCATCGGAAAGTTGTCCACAGTGAGCGCCTCAATGCGAGCGCGAAGTTTCCGATTAAGTTTGTTGCGTTTCCAGCACCTTACGAGCCCGCGGCGAGCGTGCCAAAGATGTAGGAGGTGTGCATCGATTGCAGGAGTCAAATTATAGGTTGCAAGGGTGCGAGTGTTCGCTTGTTTTATATGGAGGGCGTATGATGCGCACGCTACATATTCGGTCGAGGAGAGGACGGCGGGAAATGGTTGCATTCTGAACCAAGTCCAATCGGTGAGACGGGCTTGGCCCCAGTGTTGGCGCGTTTTCTGCCGCGGTGTGAACGAAATGCGGAGTAAAAAGTGATTCGATGCCTAGGGTTTCGCCTAAATTTTCCCATGTAGCATCGCGGATGTGACGGGTGAGGGAGAGGTCGGGGCATGTGTCTCGCGTGACCGAATTGCCGGAACGTGTGGGTTGTACTGGATCGGTAAGAAGCGTGAGGCTCAGCGAGGAAATGAGCTCCTTGAGCTCTCTGCCCCGGGCCTTCTCGTAGTGGTAACGCCAGTGAGGGCTGGGGGCATTAGTCCCCGACAATCACCAGTGGTTGTCGGACCGGTATATGCAGTACACTGTTGTTGGGGTTGAAGTCGCTTATTTAAGAGTTCGAGTTGTTTAGTTCAAAGAGAATTTTGCTTTTGAAGTGCCGCAACTTGCTGGCGAAGGGCCGCAAGTTCGGGAGAAGGAGGATCGACAGAAGGGGATGAGAGAGGCTTAGAAGCAGCATTCCCTGCCCAACTGCTCACCTGAGGTATCGCCGCTGCTGCTTCGAGCGGTGGGAATGCCTGAGTGTCGGCGTGGAGTGGTGGAGCCGACTGATGCAGGTTGGTGCCGCTGTCTGGTTGTGACGAATGTGAGGTGGTCCCTCGAGGAGATGTTGAGGGCTTGCGTTTCCGATATCTTGCCGTGCAGCCACTGGTCCCAGTCTCATGGGCGCCGTGGCAGAGGAGGTACTTGGTGTGACAGTCGTGGGCATTGAGACCTGCAGGTGCGGGGGTTCCACATTTGCCACACTGGGTTGGAGCGGGGTGACGACACTGAGGCAGTCAATGACCGATGGTACCGCACTTGGTGCAAACAGGGACCGTTTTCTTGTAGGCGCGGATATACGTCGCCACTCAGTGGTAGAAGAGGAAGCGGGGTAACTTCATGCCCTCGAAAGTCACCACCGCTGCCGCGGAATCTCCGAGTTTGCGGACCGCGAGGATAGTACCTCGAGGCCAATGCAGTTCTGACTTTATCTTCTCCGGGCTTTCAGCAGGGTTTATGTTGATGACGCCCTTGCATGTATCCCCTGGTGCCTTGGCGTGGCCTCGAACGGGCAGCTTCTGATCCCCCACTTGCAGCTGGAAGTCCGCGAGGAGTCACTGTGCCATAGGCAAAATGGTGGTGCTACAAACCAAGATGTTTTGTTCCCAGATCGGCCACAATTGAATAGTCCGGTCGCCGAGGTAGCTGCGGATGGCGTCGCCCACGCGAACGGCCGGGACGAATGTGTGTAGCTCGCAGGGATCGCGAGGTTTCACTACAACGGTGTAGTCGTCACGAGAGAGGCGAGGAGTCTGACGCGGACGCCACTTGCGTTGCTTCGCTGGCTGCGAGGACGGAGCAGAGGTAGGCGTACCACCGGAGGGATGGCGCGCCGGCGTTCCTTGCAAGGCTGGGGAATGGCGGCCAGCTGTGGCGTCTCGTTGTTGTTGAGACGCAGACTTCGACTTCGCTTGCTTGCGTTGCCACAGTCTCACCATGTCGTCTAGGTATTCGTCTTCTGATGACATAGTGTTTACGGAGGATGAAATCTCCATGAACAGTACTTGGCTTGAGGTAGAGTCATAGCCCGTAACCACGCTAGCGGCCGCCATCGCCGGGCTGAGAGCCCTTAGCGAGGCGGCGTTGTAGCCGGGAGTGAAAGACGCCCCTCAAGTTGTCAAAACTGGGCCCACCTGGACGAAGGCGTTGTCTAGGCGAAGCGGAGAACTTGGCGGTGACGATAAACCCAAGTTGCAGGGGTACCAGGGTGGATGTCCGCAGAAATAGCAGAAAATCTACGGAGGCGATGTGAAGTGCGTCCGTCACCATCGAGCGCTCGCAGCGCCCCCGTTACTCTATGGCATCGGCGCAAAATGCAGCATGTCGCATTTCGCGTCGGTCACCGTCGGACCGCGCATATGGACGCTGGTCGCGCCTGGCGTCAGACTATTAAGTGCTCGCATGTTGCAAACGTAGCGTCGGTGTGTCCAGCGTGCGCGCGCGTCAACGCTTTATTGTAGTATATTTTGCCCTTCATGATGCACTCGCGGCCGTTTTGCTCGCTCCACATATATCAAATTTGGTGTTACGTGACGTCAATGGATAATGAAATGTATGACTGGTGCAAACATGATATTCCTGACATGCGTGCAATGTAAGAACATGACAACATACCACGCTCATAGCATGTCATGGCCATTTCGCTAGATCCACATATAATGAGTTTGGTATCACATGCCGTGAATAGATGACGAAGGTACACGACACATCCAAACAAGATAATCATAACACGGAAATCATGTGCGACATCACTTATCTCCACCTCGTAACGTTGTACTGATTTTAAAGTGACATGTAAACATTTCTCATTCATGCTTTGCATATCATCGATTTCCACTGTACGTGGGATCTGCCATTTTTTTTGTAAACAGGGCGTCCGAGAGCTGGTGTCCGGAGGCCGGTACAAACAGGGGCGTTTCGCGGCACTCTTACTATAGTTGCCGTCACTGGGAATGGCCGTCGACTTGCTTTATGGCTAATGTTGGGGTACATGAGGCGCGAGATGCTCGCGTTCCTCTATGAGGATCTCTTCTTATTGGGAAAGCGCGAGTTTCTGCGCCGTCGGTGATGCCCTTTTGTCAATGTTGAGCATGAGCGGGTCCAACTTATCTTTTGGCCAACATGGTGCTAAGCCGCACCGTCAAGTCGGAGTTGATGTGCTTGTCACCTTGCCCTTTTGAGCTATGTTCGCCAACTTGGTATCTCATGTCCAGTGGAATCTACCACCAAGTGGATGTGCACGATGGGAGAGTATAAGCACCTACCCATTTACCCGTTGGACCCTGTACCAGTAGTGTCAGTTGTGAGTTATATGCATTTGTTATTGCGTTGATCTGACTTCTGTTCGCACTATGTGAAAATGATAGTTTTTCTGCTGTGCAATTCTGAAGATGAAAATGTGTCCCTTAATGCTCTCTACATAGTGTAAATAATTTTTTAGACAATAGTTATCAGTTTTTTGCGTCCCGAAATTACCATATGAATGTTTAAAACGTCGTACTGCAGGGCTCCGGAAATATTGACCACATGGCGTTCTTTAAAGAGACGCTAAAGAGAAATAATGAATCTGTTTATATGAATAAATTGCACTTCAAGAGCTTTAATGTCGATTTCACCTTCACATGTTTAGTACTAGAGGAAGAAAAAAACTTCAAAGTTTTGTTTTTAAATCTCGTGCTGAAATCTCTGTGCGTGACGTCAGAAATTGCGAGGTGTATTAATTTAACAATTATACCAAGTTTGAGGAAGCTTTTTCGAGCTTACTGCTCTAAAATTTGTTATGTCCACAGCTCCCCTCAGAGGACACGTCACTTCATTTTTATTGATTCTAAATCACTTAGGCTATAGTTGGCGCCTTCAAAATACGTCACGTCGCGGTGAAAGGTAGCGTCGCCATCCACATTTCCTTTTTGCGTGTTTTCTCGCTTACCGAGTATCTTCTCGCCGCAACCGTGGTTATTTTCACTTTAGTACGTCGGCTGTCTCGTTTTTTGAGTGATTGTTATAATTAAATACGTATACTTTGTTGTCATCGCGGCTCCGAAACGAGCCTGTGCCTTGATAAAATACTTATGATTTGGTATATTTTGCAGGGCACTGTTAAGCCAGCTATTTTCGCGATCTTTGATGATGACAAGAGTGGCAGAAAGGCTTTAAATAACGGATTACATTTATCCTGCAGATTTGATCCCCGAAACCTACAGCGCGTAGCAAGCAGCGGCAACTGCTCCGTCAGCGTGTGAGGTGAGTTGTCCAAGGAAGGCCTTCGACCACTAGCTCGCATAGAGGACACGCTCAACGCTGCGGCATACTTCGATTTGATCGAAAGAGTCGTGTTACCCTATGCTCTCGACTGACCGTTCCCTGACGGGTTGTACTTCTTCCAACAGGATTGAAGCCCCATTCACATAGCCAAATCAGCAGCACGCTTGCTGGAATATCTTGGAGTGATGCTGTTGGAGTGGCCTCCACAAGGCGCCGACAGGAGCATATGTGAGAATGTGTGGGGCGCAATGAAGAAGGCACTTTCGTGACAGCCAACTCAGCTTGGCTCTCGAGACGCGCTGTGGACTGCCATACAAGAGGATGATGATGATAATGTGTTGTGCTTTTTGGCGCAAGGAATACGAGAGGAATGGGAAGTCCTACGTGCAAGTGATCTTGTGACACGGCTCTTCGACAGTCTTTCCCAAAGAATGGGCGCTGTTGTGGCAGCTGGAGGTGAATTCACTAAGTATTAACCTAAAGGGCAAATAATATTTCCGCCCCGCCGCGGTGGTCTAGTGGCTAAGGTACTCGGCTGCTGACCCGCAGGGCGCGCGGGTTCGAATCCCGGCTGCGGCGGCTGCATTTCCGATGGAGGCGGAAATGTTGTACGCCCGTGTACTCAGATTTGGGTGCACGTTAAAGAACCCCAGGTGGTCTAAATTTCCGGAGCCCTCCACTACGCCGTCTCTCATAATCATATAGTGGTTTTGGGACGTTAAACCCCACATATCAATCAAATAATATTTCTCGCGGAAACGTTCGCGCCTTCTCTACGGCGAAGTCTCGCTGAAGAGCATTCATGAACACGATGCTTATTTTTTTTGCACATTTCTGATATCATCTGCCATAAAGAATTTCGCAAGTCGACAAGTTCTTTTTTGTTCGTTTCTTTATTGCGATATGCGTTTCCGCTTAGGTGCTCCTTCGTTTCCAAATGTAATTACAATTACATGGCTTCGCTATCGCAGTTGAGGCATCAGTTAATTTTAATGGTGATGATAATGGTTAGTCAGTTTCATCCTTTCTAGTATAGTGCCCAGACAGCGAAAGCGCTACAGTGCTGCAGTAAAGACCAAACGCTGCAATTTCACCGACCTAAAGCACTCGGCATACGCATGCCGGCGACCGTCGCGACTGCCCCCGATATAGGTTCGTCGATAGAAAGCATGATTGCGGCACCAGAGCGTGAAACTGCATGAGTGCATATATCTCGAATCATTTGGTTCCAAACTGCTCTACGCGTGACACAATTTGTGATTCGTTTGGCGTTGATAGCACTATTGCTTTTGACGAACCGTGCTACAATACTCCCCTTCGTCTGCAGTAGATTACAATGCACTGAGTAACAAATACAAAACAATAAAAATGATGACATACCCCTCAGCTTGCATGACTGGTCTCCAGTGGCGAGATGCGCTGTTGACCCTGAGTACGCTCACCCCAAGAAGAGCCTGAGTCGCTGCTTAAATGGGGTTTACCAGCACCCACGGGCCAGCGGCCCGCGTGGAAGACCACTGTTTTGCACCTATTGGAAAACGGCATATACGGACCAATCAGGCCAGCCGAGGATAACCAATCCCAACACGAGTTCACGCGTGAATCCTGCTTCACAAGAAAACTGGAGCAGTTCGTGGAAACCAGCACATTCTCGAAAACAACCCTGACGCGGAAACAATAGCTGAAATTTCGGTCCCCAGTCGCCCCGAAGGGCCCAAGCGGTGGCTTGCTCGTTTAGGGCACAGGAAGCCGATGAGATTTAAACTTAGAAGGACGCGTGTTTTTGCGCTTCCGTCCTTACCCCGATCTTTGCTCCGTGCTCATAGCGCGCAGCCCTTTTAAGGTAGAGTTACTATATATGCTACCTTTATATATGTTACTATATTGCTATCTTTATTATCATCGAGGTTATGGAGAAGTCCTCTCACATTCCACGGTAAGATCTGTGTGTCCCTTTTAGATGTGTTTTGTGCTGCGTGCTCAAGGATGAGAAACTAGCTCACGGACTCTTTCCAAGGGCCATGACACGAAATCTTTCTTTTTTAGATCAGTCGACGTAGTCGCGCCGATCCTTAGGCGCTGGCTGCATCCTCACGCTCGGTGTTGTGTCCATTGCCTCTTGCAAGCCGCTGGACACGCGCTCTTGCGAGTGCTGCGTTTGTTTTGAGAGCCTCGCCTCAAAAGACGAGACCTTCGCGGCCCTGAGCCCGGAGGTTGGTGGGTCCTTCTTGGATGGCGGAGCCGCACTGGCTGCAACCGCCGAGGGGGCGGATGGCGTCACCGCCGGCTCAATACGCGTGTGCTAGACAGCTGCCGGAGGCCGTCGTGGCGCTGCCCCCTGACGCGCCATTTCGGCAAAGGTGGTTTCTGGTAGGTAGGACACCTGCCTTCGTGCCTCCTTAAATGAAATGTTTTGTTTTACTTCATTTCTGACAATTTCCTTTTCTTTTTTCCAGCATGAGCATGACCGTGAGTATGCGGCATGTTCCCCATTACAGTTCACACAGTGAAGAGAGTTTTCAAAGGCATCATATGTGTGTTCTTCAGCACTGCCTTTCGCGCAAGTTAGGCGGCCTCGGCAGTTCTGTGAACTGTGGCTGAACTGCTGGCATTTGAAACATCGGAGAGGGTTTGGTATATATGGCCTCACTCGAAGCCTGATGTGCCCAGCCTCGTCGGAGTCAGGCAGTACACTTGAATTGAAAGTAAGTACCAGGTGCTTAGTCTGGGCTTCTTTCTCATCACGCTTCATCCTAATTTGTTTCACGTTGATGACATTCTGTTAGTTGAAACTCTCCAGGAGTTCAGCCTCCGTCAGATCTAACAGGTCATCATCTGAAACAACGCGACGGGTGGTGTTCATGGTTCGGCGTGGGCTTACTATTAATTTGGTATCTCCGAATTTCACTAGAATAGGCAGTCTCTCATATTGTTTCTGGCCACGGAGCTCCAACAGGAGGTCACCAGTTGCCATTCTCAATGCTTTATATCCTGGGCCAAAGATTTCCGTCAACGACTTCAATACTAGAAAGGTGAAAGTGTTCACACTGGTTTGCCGGGTGTGTCAGCGTGGATAACGTGTAATCGGGGGAAAAATACTCTCTAGTGACCAAAAAACTAGAAGACCTCATTGGTGCGCCCTCTTTTCTGAGGGAGATCAGGGAGCTGGGGAAAGGAACTAGCCATATGTAAATAATTTTCAGCAGCGGCGCCAGCTACCCACCATGGAGTTATACAAGGGGACGCTGCAGAATCTGTAAGCACAGGCCCTGCAGACGCCAGCTGTACGCCACCACTACAACTGAATATTGTGTATCTAAGGTAGGATAGCCACACAGGGTTAACCCTTGCCGCCAGGAAACACGGAAGTCAATGAAAGAGAGTAGAGGACAGGAAAGATTTAGAGAGAAAAGACGAAGATGTGAGGGGGAGACAGGAAAAGGCGACTGCCGATTTCCCCTGGGCAGGTCAATCCGGGAGTGCCGTCTACGTGAAGACGGGGCCAAATGGGTGTGTTGCCTCTGCTGGGAGGCCTTAAAGGTCCAATCACCCAGCGTCAGCTCAACCCCCAGGATCCCCTTTTTCCGGACACGGCAGAGCCATGCACGGCTAGGCGTGGCAGGGAGTCGAACCCCCGCCATGGTTTCGCTACACACCAAATGCCTGCTTACGCAGACCCTCCTGCGGGGACCAAGTGAAAGTGGATAATCTTTCCGCTTGTATGCATCTGGTCAAACATGGCGACCAAGGTGCCAAGCAATTAGCACATCAATGCGATGCGAAATTATCCAAAGCTGTTCAAAAGACAAATTGCCATTGAAAATGGGAATCTCCGTGGTAAAGATGCGTCATATAAAAACGACAGTTGGGGCCACATCGCAAAGGAGGTGGTGGTTACCAGTAAGTGCACATGCATTTCTTCTCAGTATCATACTCAGAGGGTCACCAGCACTAGTGATCGCAAAGGAAGTTCATGCACTCCTCAGTTTCGGCTCTCGTTTGGATAGCATGCCACGTTAATCCATGGCAGCGCTTTCGGAAAGCTTCGAGGTGTAACACAAAAGTGGTGGCGCATGGCTTTCGCGAGCAAGCACTTGCGGCAACATCGACAATGCCTGCACTTCAATGTATGCGTTGCCTGAATAGCCACTGCCCTATAATGCAATGGGGCCCCTTTTTCTTGCACATTGTCACTGATGACCAGTGTGCCACTCACTGGCTACTCCCCTGGTTTTCTTCCGCCCTCGTTCGCTCTATGAGCTACGCCGCCTAACGCAGGATGCCTGGCGTCTAAGATAATAACGCATCACATGCGCAGTTATTGCTATTACAATATCTTGTACCGTGAGGGCCGCAGAGAACTGAGCCACGTTCGTCGCGGTGGAGCAGTGTTTGTGGTGCTCAGGCTGCTGACTAGACCCAGGCAGCACGCCGGCGTTGGTCCATTCTTGGACCAATATCGGTTAAAATCGGCATCGACGTCGGTTTTTCGGCCAAGTGCAACTTCTTCCGATGTCGGACCGACGTTCAAGCCAACGCTGGGCCGATGTTATACCTATGTTTTAGCCAGTATGCAACCAACATTGAGGCCGCTGTAGATATGCTGACGAAGGCCCATCGTATTGCCGACAAAGCTGCCAATGTTTGTCCAACATTAGGCCATACCAGGGCTACACTGCAGCCAATCAAATACCGTTATTACACCGATGTTTGCTGCACAACAAATATTGGCTACTGATTGGCTTGCCATTATGTAACCATTATTAGTAGGAAATTTTTCTTACCGGAAGACTAAACAATATGCCTCGATGACCCGGTCTTGTAGCTTTGCAGCCCTGTATACTTGGGGCAACAGAAAATTGAATGCTGAGAACTGAAAGCAGTTACTCTATTTCATCTTTTACACCTCATTCCTATTGCTAACACTCGAAATGTAGTTCATTTACCAACCAATCCATCTTTTGCAATAGCGAGTGCTTTATTTTGTACTGGTATTCGGTGCAGTAGATGGAAAAAAGTCCTTATGAAGTAAATGCTGAAAGCATATATCGCCCACATGCAATTAATAATAGAGAATATTCATACAGTTTAGAGCATTTTTTGTAACTAAAACATGGTGATGGTGCTTCCGACTCAGCATAAACTAGCTGAACAGTGCACCACCGACAGTCTTCAGACCATATATTCTCAGTTTTTTTATTTATTAGGTACAACAAGAAATATATACATATATGTAAAGAAGGTCAGGTGGTGTCGAGGGGGCCACAGTGGCAGTGGTGCTGTCAAGGCCCTGGCCACTGTGGCTGGGCAGGAAGCCAGCTGCCACGAGCGGGCGATAATTTACACTCTGAGAGTGGGGATCATCGGGCTGCTCCACAACAAATGCTTCTTTGAAGCGCCGCTTCCTGCCCCCACAGCGGTCACCAGACCCTGGCAGCCACCTTTTTATGAAGAAGAGGGCCTCCATCTGGTCGCACCCTGCCTTGTGGCAGATGACATCTGCATACAAGAACAAATACCATAGTACACATGAAGCACTGCAGTACAGAGAGTACACAAGGGTACACACACATAAAACAATGAACAAGTCTAACCGGTCTCTAATCTACAGAGCCTCAGGTTCACAAAGGCCCTTTTGCCTTTTCTGCCATGAAAGCTGTACAGCACTTGCACGTCATGTGCCAATACAGCCTTCATGGCATTCGCACCAACTTCTTGGAGTCCTTGTCCCCCAATCTGCAGGAGGTGCTTGCACTGTAAAAAAAGTGCAAGAAGCATAGATGGGGTAAACACAACAGCACATCGAAATGTTTTCATGATAAAAATCTGCAAGAAGAGGAAACTGAAAACAACAACTTGAATTTTCGGGTATCATAACATTTTAATGTTTTTATGCTAACTTCAACTCACTTGACCTAAAATGGTTTCCACATCAGCCCTCTCACACTCAGAGTGTGATTACCTTTCAGAGTCCTTCTTTGATATGCATACTTTTGCTGTTATGAAATCAAACACAACACTGTTATAACTCTACATAAATATTGATTCTAGCTATGAAATAGTGTAATTACTTTGTACGCTGCTCAAATTACAATACACTTTTCTTCGAGGTTTACAATGTCTTTGTCTGAATGTTGACCAAGACTAGCTTCTACAGGTGAAAAACGATAAAATATGCAGACTTCAAAAAGAAGCTTGGACATGTTCTTAATCAATGCATTGCAAGCAGAGCGCGACAAGATAAATTAACATGATCAAGGCGTACTAAGAGGCAATCTTAGAGCGTCCAAATCTTGGTCATAGATGAAACAAATAGAAAAATAAAGGTCGCACTAGATGAGAAATTCCATTTGTTGTTTATATTTTTCTGTGATAGCCAACAAAGAGGCATTGTCGCAATAAAAATCTCATCGCAATAAACAAAAGTACATTTTTCTTCACCCTGCAAAACTGGGTGCATGTTAGATTTAAAAAAAAGGTAAGAAATCAGTTAACGCAAGGCAGATGATGACGATGATGTATGGTGTTTTTTGGCGCAAGGGCTATTTGTTGGCCAAAGAGCGCCATTTCATCTTACTAAAAATATAGACAATGATTGTGATAAGCGGCTGTATAAGGACCATAAAATTCCTCGCGATAAGGCAGGGTAAGAACATACAAGTAATAAAATGATGACCATGCCGTGAAAGATGTGTATGGTGTGAATGATGACAAAAGTTGGTGATAATAAGACGATGGTGGATATGTATGGCATTAGCACAAGTGCCTCACTCGTTCATACCCTTGCGTCCAAGGGCCGTGAGGCAAGTGCTTTCTTGTGTAACCTCCGCAGCAAAAACCTCTCTAGAGAGGTCGTGCTACGGAATGCCCGGGTATATAATATGAAAACTATGAATTTCTTTTAGAAACGCTAACAATGATTCATGACTAAAAAGCGGTTCCCTACCGACGAACATTGCAGGGTGTAAAGGTATATGCTGTCGGTAGGGTAATGGAAAATGTCGTTTTCTTAGAGTTTCTAAGTGTTTGCACTGGATTAACATGTGAAGGACTGTCAATGCTTCACCACATCTGTCACGCAATGGTGGATCGCCACCAGACAAAAGATATGTGTGTGTCGTGTATGTGTGTCCTATCCTGAGTCTCGTTAGTATTACCTCTGTATGACGCGATTTCGATACGGGCAGCCAATGACCAAGGTGTGGCTTAATAACGTGTAGTTTGTTTTGTGTGTGTGTATCCCACTTGCTCTGCCAGTATACCCTGAGGTTTCGTTTGAGAGATGGCTTAAGATCAAGGGCCGGGATTGATGTCGGTGTAATGGCGGTGCTTTCGTGGGCGGATGCAGCAAGCTGATCCGCCATCACGTTGCCTTGAATCTCACGGTGCCCTGGCACCCAGCACACAGCAACATGTCTGTTGAGTGTGTAGAGGGTGCATAAAATGGAGTAAAGTGAAACGAGGACAGGGTTTTTTTGTTTTTTAAGACTGTGCAGAGCCGTTACCAGACTGAGGGAGTCTGTATAAATTACTGCTTTATGTATTTGTGATTGTTTGATGTGTTTAGCTGCCACAAGTATCGCGTAAGCTTCCGCTGTGAAGATACTTGTGCCTGGATGTAGAGGGCCAGGATCCGAAAAGGAAGGGCCAACAGCAGCGTAGGACACAGAGGAGTTAGACTTAGAGACATCTGTAAAAAACTCAGGACGTGTGTATTTATGTTGAAGTTCTAAGAAGTATGTTCGAATATGGGCAATAGGCGCATGTTTAGTAACTTCTAAAAAAGACACATCGCAATCTATAGTCTGCCACTGCCACGGTGGCGGGTATGCTACAGGAGCCATTAAACTGTGTTCGAGTGACACTCCAGTGTCCTCAGCTAGACCCTTCAGGTGAACTGAGAAGGGCTGCCTCATTGAAGGCCTGTTTTGAAAAAGAATGGAGCTCGACAAGTCATTAATAGTAGAGTATGAGGGGTGCCTCTTGTCTGCTTTCACCTTAAGGAAATAAACAAAGGACATGTAAGTTCTCTGCAGATGAAGCGATCACTCATTTGACTCAACATAAAGGCTTTCTACGGGGCTGGTGCGAAAAGCACCCGTAGAAAGGCGGATGCCCAAATGGTGCACGGGGTCCAGCATCTTCAAGGCACTTTGAGTGGCAGACTGATAGACAACGGCCCCATAATCTAAGCGGGTACGAATAAGGCTTCTATAGAGGTTCATGAGGCATTGCCTATCACTACCCCACGTAGTACGTGACAACACTTTTATAACATTCATGGCTTTTAAACATTTTGTTTTTAAATACTTGATGTGCGGTATGAAAGTCAACTTGTTGTCCAAGATTAAGCCTAAGAATTTATGCTCGGCTTTGACGGACAGACGTTGCCCGTTCAGCCGAATGTCGGGTTCCGAGTGCATGCCTCTCTTTCGAGAGAACAAGAAACACGTGCTTTTCTGTGGGTTAAGTCGAAATCCGTTTTCATCTGCCCATTTGGAGACCTTATTTAAACCCAGCCGAACCTGCCGCTCACACATGGCCAAGTTGCATGACTTGAAGCCAATCTGAACGTCGTCGACATAGGTACAATAGAACATCATGCGGGGAATGGACAAGTGCAAAGAATTCATTTTGATGATGAAAAGTGTGCAACTAAGCACACCACCGTTGTGGCACGCCTGTTTCCTGGACAAATGTTTGGGAGAGCACACTGCCTAGACGGACACGGAATGTCCGGTTTGACAGGTAACTTTCGATTATATGAAACATTCTTCCGCGCACACCAAGGTGGGACAGGTCTCTTAGAATTACGAAACGCCATGTTGTATCATACGCCTTTTCGATATCGAGGAACACAGAGAGAAAATATTGTTTATGAACAAAGGAGTCTCTGATCTGTGCCTCGATACGAACAAGGTGGTCTGTGGTGGATCTACTTTCTCGAAACCCGCACTGAAATGGGTCGAGCAAATTGTTTGTTTCAAGGATATGTACAAGTCGGCAGTTTATCATTTTTTCGAATACTTTGCACAAGCAACTTGTAAGTGCAATAGGCCTATAACTTGAAGCTAAAGAAGGGTCCTTGCCTTCTTTCAAAATGGGAATAATAATAGCCTCTTTCCAGGAGGTAGGGATAGTGCTAGACAACCAGATAGCATTGTACAAACAAAGTAAGGTTTTTCGTGTTTCGGCTGGTAGGTTTTTTAACATTTCATACACCACACGGTCAGAACCTGGGGCAGAAGTACTGCAGGAGTTAAGAGATGTTCGGAGCTCCGCTAGACTGAAAGCTTGGTTATATGCCTCGTATCTAGTGGATTTGTGTTCGAGTTTCTGTTTTTCTATTCTTGTTCTGTATTTTTGGAAAGTGTCACTATAGTGGGACGAGCTGGATACCCGTTCAAAATGTGCCCCGAGGAAGTTTGCCTGATCTTCCAAGGTATCACCTTGAGTGTTTACGAGTGGGAGTGAGTGTACTTTTCTTCCTGCTACCCTTCGAACCATGTTCCAGACTTTGGCCTCTTGTGTATATGAGTTTATATCTGATAAAAACTTGTGCCAACTTTCTCTTCTGGCCTGCCGACGCGCTCTCCTGCTTCGAGATTTTATTTTCTTAAAGCTCTTAAGGTTTTCCGCTGTCGGCGAGTTCCGCAGCAACCTCCATGCCCTGTTCTGTTCCTTTCGCGCATTACGACACTCTGTGTTCCACCATGGGACGTGTCGTTTGCCGGGCATTCCAGATGTTTGCGGTATGCACTTGGCTGCTGCGTCAGTTAGAAAAGCTGTGAAATACTGCACAGCTTCATCTATGTTTAACCTACATATGTCTGTCCAACTCAAATGTGTAGCGTTATGGAACTGTTCCCAGTCTGCTTTGTTTATCAGCCATTTGGGAACGTGTAGAGGACCTTCATATGTTGTTTGTGAACTCAGCACTACAGGAAAATGGTCACTACCTTATAGATTATTTATGATTTTCCATTTGAGTAGGGGTAGGAGTGAAGGTGATACGATGCTGAGGTTGATAGACGAGTAAGTTTTGTTGGCAACGCTATAGTATGTTGGCTCTTTCCTATTCAACAAACAGGCACCGGAAGAGAAGAGAAATTGTTCAATGAGACGACCTCGTGCATCAGAGCGAGAATCGCCCCACAGTCCACTATGTGCATTTAGGTCCCCAAGAAGCAAATAGGGTTCAGGCAGTTCATCTATTAAAGACTGAAATTCACGTCTTTCAAGACGGTGGTGGGGAGGTACATACAAAGAGCAGATGGTGACGAGTTTGTTTAAAAGTACCGCTCGAACAGCCACCGCCTCAAGGGATGTCTGGAGTGGTAAATGTGTACACGCTACTCCTTGGTTAATAATAATGGCTACGCCACCGGATGACGCCACAGCATCATCTCTGTCCTTTCGGTATATGACGTAAGAACGTAAAAAATTTGTATTGGAGGATTTGAGATGTGTTTCCTGTACACACAGCACTTGAGGTGAGTGTTTGTATAAAAGCTCTTGGACGTCGTTGAGGTTTTTAAGCAGGCCTCTGACGTTCCATTGTATAAATTGTGTTCATATCGAAAGTAAAGTAGTGCTGTGTGTACGTTAAGGGAGGGACTTGTTTGAGCTGAAAGGTCGAGCTCAAGTAGCAGGGCTATCGTCAGGCCCTGTTATGAGCTTTTTGGTTTTCTTGGCGCGCTCCAGAGAGCCGCGCCGCTCTTTTGGCACCAGGGGTGCCGCCGTATCCATTGCCCCCTCGGAGGCACTGGATGCCCGCTCATGCGAGCTGGTTTTTTGAAGCTTGGGCCTCGCCTGGCGAGGTGAGGCCTTGAGACCTGAGGACCCTGGAGTCCCTGGTCTCTGTTCAATAGTAGGCGCAGTAGACTCAACTACTGCCGCCTTGGGGGCAGGCGCCACAGCCAATGGCTCGCTCTGCGCAGGCCGAAGGAGTGGCGAGGGCTGGTGCGACACTGCCCCCTGGCGCGCCGCATAAGCATATGTGGGGCCATAAAATGGCGAGGCTCTTTTTCTTGCTTCTTTAAATGTAATGTTTTCTTTTATCTTTAAAGTGATGATCTCTTTTTCTTTTTTCCAGAAAGAACAAGAACGTGAGTACGCGGCATGATTACCGCCACAGTTCACACAGTGTGCAGGTGCTTCGCAGTTGTCAGACGCATGGCCCACGACTCCACACAGAGCACAAGTTTTCTGGCCACGACAGCTTTGCGAACCGTGGCCATATCTCTGACACTGGAAGCAACGGCGGGGGTTGGGGATATATGGCCTCACAGATGTCTTTGTCTACCCAGTCTGAATTGTTTCAGTCAAATCGCTCGAAGCAAAGGTCAGTACTAAGTGCTTTGTTGGTATTTCCTTTTGATCTCTTCTTATCTTAATACGCTGTACGTTTGTCACGTTCTCGCTCTTCCATCCTTCAAGAAGTTCAGCCTCGGTAAGGTCAAGCAAATCTGCGTCCGATACGACCCCGCGAGATGAGTTCATAGACCTGTGTGGCGTAATACTGATGGGTGTGTCTCCAAACCTTGTGAGGGTGTTCAGTTTATCGAATTGGTCTTTGTCACGTAATTCAAGGAGTAGATCTCCACTGGCCATTTTGGTAACCTTGTACCCGGCACCGAGAGTTTCGGTTAAGGACCTAGCCACTACGAAGGGGTATACTGTTCTGGCTTGCTTGTTAGTTTTTTTCGCCGTGTATAACGTGGAAATGAGGAAAGGTTTGTTTTGGCCGGATGAAAAAATTGATATCTTCGGTGCGTACCCGCTTTGAGGAGGCACGATCACTAAGTAAAGGAAATGCTTTGTGCATGCTAATTGTATGTTGTTCAGTAGCGTTGGCGGCCACCCACCACGGAGCCCAACGAGGGGACGCTGCAAGTTTACGGATGCTGAAACCTGCAGACGCCAGCCGTACAACGCCACTATAACCCAATGCGCCTAGACCAAGGTAGGCTATTTGCACAGGGTTAACCCTAGCCGCCAGGAAGTTTGGAAGTGAACGGAAGAGAGTAGAAGACAGGACAGGTAAATAGTAAGAGATAAAGACGAAGATGTAGGGAGAGAGGGATAGGAAAAGGCGACTGCCGATTTCCCCTGGGTGGGTCAGCCCAGGGGTGCCGTCTACGTGAAGCCGGGGCCAAAGGGGTGTGTTGCCTCTGCCGGGGGGCCTTAAAGGTCCAATCACCCAGCGTCAGCTCAACCCCCAGGATCCCCTTTTCCCCGGACACGGCAAAGCCACGCACGGCTAGGCGTGGGAGGGAGTAGAAACTCCCCCGTTAGCTCGGGTCCATGGTGTCGCTACACACCATACGCCTGCTTTAACAGGCGCCCCTGCGGGGTACGGGGCTGGTGCGAAAAGCACCCGTAGAAAGGCAGATGCCCAAATGGTGCATGAGGTCCAGCATCTTCAAAGCACTTTGAGTAGCAGACTGATAAACAACGGCCCCATAATTTAAGCGGGTGCGAATGAGGCTTCTATACAGATTCATGAGACATTGCCTGTCACTACCCCACATAGTACGTGACAACACTTTAAAAACATTCATAGCTTTTAAACATCTTGTTTTTAAATACTTGATGTGCGGTACGAAAGTCAACTTGTTGTCCAAGATCAAGCCTAAGAATTTATGCTCCACATTACCAGACAGACATTGACCGATCAGTTCAATGGCGGGTTCTGAGTGCATGCCTCTCTTTCGGGAGAACAAGACACACATGCTTTTTTGTGGGTTCAGTCGGAATCCGTTTTCCTCTGCCCATTTGCAGACCTTGTTTAAACCTAACTGAACCTGCCGCTCACACATTGCCAGATTGCAAGATCTAAAGCCAAGCTGGATGTCATCTACATATGTACAATAAAACGTATTGCGAGGGATGGACAAGCGCAAGGAATTCATTTTGATGAGAAAAAAGTGTGCAGCTAAGTACACCACTTCGTGGCACGCCTGTTTCCTGGGCAAATGTTTGGGAAAGAACCGTGCCCACTGGAACACGGAATGTCCGGTTTGACAGGTAACTTCCGATTATGTGAAACATTCTTCCGCGCACGCCAAGGTGGGACAGGTCTCTTAGAATTCCAAAACGCCATGTTGTATCATAAGCCTTTTCGATATCGAGGAACACAGAGAGAAAATATTGTTTATGGACGAAGGCGTCTCTGATCTGTGCCTCGATACGAACAAGGTGGTCTGTGGTGGATCTACTCTCTCGAAACCCGCACTGAAATAGGTCGAGCAAATTGTTCGTTTCAAGGCAATGTACAAGTCGGCAGTTTATCATTTTTTCGAGGACTTTGCACAAGCAGCCTGTAAGTGCAATAGGCCTATAACTCGAAGCTTAAGAAGGGTCCTTGCCCTCTTTCAAAACAGGAATAATAATAGATTCTTTCCAAGAGGTAGGGATAGTGCCAGAAAACCAAATAGCATTGTACAAACAAGGTAAGGTTTTTCGTGTTTTGATTGGTAGGTTTTTTAACATTTCATACACCACACGGGCAGAACCTGGGGCAGAAGTAGTGTAGGAGTTTAGAGACGTTTGCAGCTCAGCTAGACTGTAAGCTTGGTTATATGCCTCGTATCTAGTGCATTTGTGTTCGAGTTTCTGCTTTTCTATTCTTGTTCTGTATTTTTGGAAAGAGTCAGTATAGTGGGACGAGCTGGACACCTGTTCGAAGTGTGCACCGAGGAAGTTTGCCTGATCTTTCAAGGTATCACCCTGAGTGTTTACGTGTGGAAGTGTGTGTACTTGTCTTCCTGCTATCCTACCAAACATGTTCCAGACTTTAGCCTCCTGTGTGTATGAATTGATCCCTGACAAAAACTTCTGCCAGCTTTCTCTTCTGGCCTGCCAACGCGTTCTACTGCCTTGAGACTTTATTTTCTTGAAAGGTGTCAAGATTTTCGGCTGTCGGTGAGTTCCGAAGCAACCTCCATGCTCTGTTTTGCTGTTTGCGCGCGTTTCGGCATTCAGAGTTCCACCATGGCACACGCCGTTTTTCAGGGTGTCCATTTGTTTGTGGGATGCATTTTGTTGAAGCATCAATCAAAAACGCTGTGAAGTAGTTAGAGCAACATCAATGTTCAAAGTACATATGTCACTCCAACCTAGACGAGCGATCGTATAAAACTGTTCCCAGTCGGCTCTGTTTATGAGCCGTTTGGGAACACCTGGTGGCCACTCAGTTGCTGTAGTTGTGCTCAAAACTACGGAGAAGTGGTCACTTCTGTACAGATTACTGACGCCTTTCCACTGGAGTAGAGGCAGGAGAGATGAAGATACTATGCTTAGGTCTATGAAGGAGTAGGTGTTATTAGCGAGATTATAATAGGTTGGTTCTTTTCGATTTAGGAGACACGCGCTCGACGAGAGAAGGAACTGTTCAATCAGTCGACCTCGCGCGTCACACTGAGAGTCACCCCATAGCCTGCTATGCACATTAAAGTCTCCAAGGAGAACATAAGGCTCTGGAAGTTCATCAATTAAAGAGTGTAAATCACGTTATTGCAGCTGATAGCTAGGAGGAATGTAAATAGTGCAGATTGTGATCAGTTTATCAAAAAGAACCGCTTGAACAGCCACTGCCTCAAGGGATGTTTGGAGCTGTAAGTGATGATGATGATGATGTTTGATGTTTTATGGCGCAAGGGCCATTTCACGGCCAAAGAGCGCCAGTTCATCTTACTAAAAAAATGGACAATGATTGTGATAAGCGGCTGTATAAGGGCCATACAATTCCTCGCGATAAGGCGGGTAAGAACATACAAGTGATAAAATCATGACCATGCCGTGAAAGGTGTGTGTGGTGTGAATAGATGACAAAAGTTGGCGATAATAAAAGACGATGGTGGATATGTATGGCATTAGCACAAGTGCCTCACTCGTTCATACCCTTGCGTCCAAGGGCCGTGAGGCATGTGCTTTGTTGTGTAGCCACCGCAGCAAAAACCTCTCTGGAGAGGTCATGCTACGGTATGCCCGGGTATATGACATGAAAGGTATGAATTTCTTTTAAAAACGCTAACAATGATTTATGACTGAAAAGCGGTTCCCTACCGACAAACATTGCAGGGTGTAAAGGTATATGTTGTCGGTAGGGTAATGGAAAGTGTTGTTTTCTTACAGTGTCCAATTGTTTGCACTCAATTAAAATGTGAAGGACTGTCAATGCTTCACCACATCTATCACACAATGGTGGATCGCCACCGGACAAAAGGTGTGTGTGTGTCGTGTATGTGTGTCCTATCCTGAGTCTCGTTAGTATTACCTCTGTATAACGCGATTTCGATACGGGCAGCCAATGACCAAGGTGTGGCTTAATAACGTGTAGTTTGTTTTGTGTGTGTGTATCCCACTTGCTCTGCCAGTATACTCTGAGATTTCGTTTGAGAGACGGCTTAAGATCAAGGGCCGGGATTGATATGGGTGTAGGGGCAGTGCTTTTGTGGACGGATGCAGCGAGCTGATCCGCCCTCACGTTGCCTTGAATCTCACGGTGCCCTGGCACCCAGCACACTACAACATGTTGTTTGAGTGTGTAGAGTGTGCATAAAATGGAGTAAAGTGAGACAAGGACTGGGTTTTTGTGTTTTTTAAGAGTGTGCAGAGCCGTTACTACACTGAGGGAGTCTGTATAAATTACTGCTTTTTGTATTTGTAATTGCTTGATGTGTTTAGCCGCCACAAGTATCGCATAGGCTTCCGCTGTGAAGATACTTGTGCGTGGATGTAGAGGGCCAGCATCCGAAAAGGATGGGCCGACAGCAGCGTAGGACACAGAGGAGTTAGTCTTGGAGGCATCTGTGAAGAACTCAGGACGTGTGTATTTGTGTTGAAGTTCCAGGAAGTATATTCGGATATGGGCAATAGGCGCATGTTTTGTAACTTCTAGAAAAGACACATCGCAGTCTATAGTCTGCCATTGCCACGGTGGCGGGTATGCTACAGGAGCCATTAAACTGTGTTCTAGTGAGACTCCAGTTTCCTCAGCTATACTCTTCAGGGGAATTGAGAAGGGCTGCCTCATCGAAGGCCTGTTTTGAAACAAAGTTGAGCTCGACAAATCATTAATAGTAGAGTATGAGGGGTGCTTCTTATCTGCTTTCACCTTAGGAAATAAAAAAAGGCACATGTAAGGTTCTCTGCAGATGAAGCGACCACTCATTTGACTCAACATAAAGGCTTTCTACGGGTCTGGTGCGAAAAGCACCCGTAGAAAGGCGGATGCCCAAATGGTGCACGGGGTCCAGCATCTTCAAAGCACTTTGAGTCGCAGACTGATAAACAACGGCCCCATAATCTAAGCGGGTGCGAATGAGGCTTCTATATAGGTTCATGAGACATTGCCTGTCACTACCCCACCTAGTACGAGACAACACTTTTAAAATATTCATGGCTTTTAAACATTTTGTTTTTAGATACTTAATGTGCGGTACGAAGGTCAACTTGTTGTCCAAGATTAATCCTAAGAATTTATGCTCCGTATTAACAGACAGACGTTGACCGTTCAGTTCAATGTCGGGTTCTGAGTGCATGCCTCTCTTTCTGGAGAACAGGACACACGTGCTTTTTTGTGGGTTCAGTCGGAATCCGTTTTCCTCTGCCCATTTGGAGAGCTTGTTCAAACCTAACTGAACCTGCCGCTCACACATTGCCACATTGCAAGACCTAAAGCCAAGCTGGACGTCATCGACATATGTACAATAAAACATATTGCGAGGGATGGTCAAGCGCAAGGAATTCATTTTTATGAGAAAAAGTGTGCAGCTAAGTACACCACCTTGTGGCACGCCTGTTTCCTGGACAAATGTTTGGGAAAGAACCGTGCCAACTCGGATACGGAATGTCCGGTTTGACAGGTAACTTTTAATTATGTGAAACATTCTTCCGCGCACCTCAAGGTGGGATAGGTCTCTTAGAATTCCAAAACGCCATGTTGTATCATAAGCCTTTACGATATCGAGGAATACAGAGAGAAAATATTGTTTATGGACGAAGGCGTCTCTGATCTGTGATTCGATACGAACAAGGTGGTCTGTCGTGGATCTACTCTCTCGAAACCCGCACTGAAATGGGTCGAGCAAATTGTTTGTTTCAAGAAAGTGTAGAAGTCGGCCGTTTATCATTTTTTCGAAGACTTTGCACAAGCAGCTTGTAAGTGCAATAGGCCTGTAACTCGAAGCTACAGAAGGGTCCTTGCCCTCTTTCAAAATGGGAATAACAATCGCCTCTTTCCAAGAGGTAGGAATAGTGCCAGAAGACCAAATAGCATTGTACAAACAAAGTAAGGTTTTTCGGGTTTCGTTTGGTAGGTTTTTTAACATTTCATACATCACACAGTCTGAACCTGGGGCGGAAGTACTGCAGGAGTTTAGAGATGTTTGGAGCTCAGCTAGACTAAAAGCTTGGTTATATGCCTCGTATCTAGTGGATTTGTGTTCGAGTTTCTGCTTTTCTATTCTTGTTCTGTATTTTTGGAAAGGGTCAGTATAGTGGCACGAGCTGGATACCTGTTCGAAGTGTGCACCGAGGAAGTTTGCCTGATCTTCCAAGGTATCACCCTGAGTGTTTACGAGAGGAAGTGTGTGTACTTGTTTTCCTGCTTTCCTACCGACCATGTTCCAGACTTTAGCCTCCTGTGTGTATGAATTGACCCCTGATAAAAACTTCTGCCAGCTTTCTCTTCTGGCCTGCCGACGCGTTCTCCTGCCTTGAGACTTTATTTTCTTGAAGATTTCAAGATTTTCGGCTGTCGGTGAGTTCCGAAGCAGCCTCCAAGCTCTGTTTTGCTGTTTGCGCGCGTTTCGGCATTCAGAGTTCCACCATGGCACACGTCGTTTTCCAGGGTGTCCATTTGTTTGTGGGATGCATTTTGTTGCAGCATCAACCAAAAACGCTGTGAAGTAGTTCACAGCACCATCAATGTTGAAAGTACAGATGTCATTCCAACCTAGACGAGCGATAGTATAAAACTGTTCCCAGTCGGCTCTGTTTATTAGCCACTTGGGAACACGTGGTGGGCACTCGGTTACTGTAGTTGCGCTCAAAACTACGGGGAAGTGGTCACTTCCGTACAGATTACTGACGACATTCCACTGGAGTAGAGGCACAAGAGATGGAGATGCTATGCTTAGGTCTATGGAGGAGTAGGTGTTATTAGCGAGATTATAATAGATTGGTTCTTTTCGATTCAGGAGACAGGCGCTCGACGAGAGAAGGAACTGTTCGAACAGTCGACCTCGCGCGTCATACCGAGAGTCACCCCATAGCCTGCTATGCGCATTAAAGTCTCCAAGGAGAACATAAGGCTCCGGAAGTTCATCAATTAGAGAGTGTAAATCACGTTTTTGCAGCTGATAGCTAGAAGGAATGTAAATAGTGCAGATTGTGATCAGTTTATCAAAAAGAACTGCTCGAACAGCCACTGCCTCAAGGGATGTTTGGAGTTGTATGTGTGTGCATGCAATTCCTCTATTCACTATGATGGCAACACCTCCGGATGATGTCATGGCATCAACACGGTCCTTTCGGAAAATAACATATTTACGAAGAAAATTTGTGTGTTTTAAATTAAGGTGTGTTTCTTGTACACACAGCACTTTTGGTGAGTGTTCGTGTAAGAGTTCTTGGATGTCGTCAAGGTTTCTGAGAAGGCCCCTGACGTTCAATTGTATAATTTGAGTGTTCATGATGAATGTAAAATAGGGCTGTGTGTACGAAAAGCGAGTGGCTGTTTAGACAGGGAATTTGAGTTCACTTAACAGGGCCGTCACCAGGCCCTGTTATCTGCTTTTTTGTTTTCTTGGCACGCAACAAGGAGCCACGCCGCTCTTTCGGCACCAAGGGTACAGATGTATCCATTGCCTCCTCAGAGGCACTGGATGCCCGCACGTGCGAGCTGTTAGTACGAATTTCGGGCCTCGCCTGGTGAGGTGAGGCCTTGAGACCCGAGGACTCTGGAGTCTCCGGTCTCTGTTTTGGAGTAGGCGGTGTAGCCTGGGCTACAGCCACCTTGGGGGCAGGTGCCACAACCACCGGCTCGGTATGCGCGGGCCGAAGGTGTGGCGAGGGCTGGTGCGGCGGTGCCCCCTGACGCGCCGCATCAGCGTATGTAGGTCCATAAAATGGAGCGACTCTTCGCCGTGCTTCCTTAAATGTAATGTTCTCCTTCACCTTCAATGTAATTATTTCTTTTTCTTTTTTCCAGTATGTGCAGGAGCGTGAATATGCGGCATGGTTTCCTTCGCAGTTTACACAGTGTGGCGGTTGTTTGCAGTTCTCATACACGTGGCCTAGGACTCCACATTGTGCACAAGTCTGGCGACCACGACAGGTTTTAGAGCCATGGCCATACCTCTGGCATTGGAAGCAACGACGAGGGTTTGGTATGTATGGCCTTATAGATGTCTTCGTGTACCCTGTTTGAATAGATTCCGGTAGTTTACTGGATGCAAACGTGAGTATTAAGTGTTTTGTCGGTGCTTCCTTATTGTCTCTTCTGATGATGATTCTCTGTACATTAGTCACATTTTGGCTCTTCCACCCCTCCAAAAGTTCTGTCTCAGTCAAGTCAATTAAGTCCATGTCAGATACCACTCCGCGAGTTCTGTTCATTGACCTATGTGGTGTTATGGTTATTGGTATGCCACCGAAATCTGAAAGACGGTCCAGCTTTTCAAATTGTTCTTTGTCGCGGATTTCGTGGAGGAGGTCTCCACTAGCCATTTTGGTTACCTTGTATCCTGTACCAAGAGTTTCGGTGAGACATCTAGAAACTAGGAAAGGAGAGACGGTCCTGGCTTGCTTTTCAGTTTTTTCACAATGGATAACATGAAAGTGAGGATATGTTTCTTTTGGCTGGTTGAAAAAATTTATAGCATCGGTGCGTACCCGCTTCAAGCCGGTACGATCAGACATTAGGGGGGATGCTCCATGCATGCCTTTCTTAATTTTGTTCAGCAGCGTTGGCGGCCACCCACCACGGAGCCCAACGAGGGGACGCTACATGTTTACAGATGCTGAAAACTGCAGACGCCAGCCGTACAACGCCACTATAACCCAATGCGCCTAGACCTAGGTAGGCTATTTGCACAGGGTTAACCCTAGCCGCCAGGAAGTTTGGAAGTAAACGGAAGATAGTAGAAGACAGGACAGATAAATAGTAAGAGATAAAGACGAAGATGTAGGGAGAGAGAGAGATAGGAAAAGGCGACTGCCGATTTCCCCTGGGTGGGTCAGCCCAGGGGTGCCGTCTACGTGAAGCCGGGGCCGAAGGGGTGTGTTGCCTCTGCCGGGGGGCCTTAAAGGTCCATTCACCCAGCATTGGCTCAACCCCCAGGATCCCCTTTTCCCCGGACATGGCAAAGCCACGCACGGCTAGGCGTGGGAGGGAGCCGAAACTCCCCCGTTAGCTCGGGTCCGTGGTGTCGCTACACACCAAACGCCTACTTACGCAGGCGGCCCTGCGGGGGTGGAGCTGTAAGTGGGTGCATGCAATTCCTTGATTCACTATGATGGCAACACCTCCGGATGATGTCATGGCATCATCACGGTCCTTTCAGGAAATAACGTATTTACGAAGAAAATTTGTGTGTTTTGAATTAAGTGTGTTTCTTGTACACACAGCACTTCTGGTGAGTGTTCGTGTAAAAGTTGTTGGATGTTGTCAAGGTGTCTGAGAAGGCCCCTGACGTTCCATTGTATAGTTTGAGTGTTCATTGTGAATGTAAAATCGTGCTGTGTGTACGAAAAGCGAGTGGCTGTTTAGACAGGGAGTTTGAGTTAACTTAACAGGGCCGTCACCAGGTTCTGTTATCTGTTTTTTCGTTTTCTTGGTGTGCTCTAAGGAGCCACGCCGCTCTTTCGGCACCAAGGGTACCGACGTATCCATTGCCTCTTCAGAGGCACTGGGTGCCCGCACATGCGAGCTGGTGGTTCGAATGTTGGGCCTCGCCTGGTGAGGTAAGGCCTTGAGACATGAGGACTCTGGAGTCTCCGGTCTCTGTTTGGGAATAGGCGGTGTAGCCTGGACAACAGCCGCCTTGGGTTAGAAGCCACAGCCGCCGACTCGGTATGCACGGGCCGAAGGAGTGGCGAGGGCTGGTGCGGCGGTGCCCCCTGACGCGCCGCATCAGCGTATGTAGGTCCATAGAATGGTGCGACTCTTCGCCGTGCTTCCTTAAATGAAATGTTCTCCGTCACCTTTAATGTAATTATTTCTTTTTCTTTTTTCCAGTATGTGCAGGAGCGCGAATATGCGGCACGGTTTCCTTTGCAGTTTACACAGTGTGGCGGTTGTTTGCAGTTCTCAGACACGTGGCCTAGGACTCCACATTGTGCACAAGTCTGGCGACCACGACAGGTTTTAGAGCCATGGCCATACCTCTGGCATTAAAAGCAACGACGAGGGTTTGGAATGTGCGGCCTGATAGATGTCTTCGTGTACCCTGTTTCAATAGATTCTGGTAGTTTACTGGGTTACAAACGTGAGTATTAAGTGTTTCGTTATTATCTCTTCTGATGTTAATTCTCTGTATATTAGTGACATTTTGGCTCTTCTAACCCTCCAAATGTTTAGTTTCGGTCAGGTGAAGTAAGTCTGCGTCAGATACCACTCCGCGAATAATGTTCATAGATCTGTGTGGTGTTACGGTGATCGGAAGGTCACCAAACGTTGAGAAGCTGTCTAGCTTTACAAATTGTTATGTTCCTTGTCCCGAATTTCGAAGAGAAGGTCTCCGCTAGCCATTTTGGTTACTTTGTATCCAGCCCCGAGAGTTTCAGTAAGACACCTGGCAACTACGAATGATGATACGGTCCTGGCTTGCTTTTCAGTTTTATCGCAGTGAATGACGTGGAAGTGGGGAAATGTTTCTTTTGGCTGGTTGAAAAAATTTATGTCATCGGTGCGTACCCTCTTTAAGCCAGTACGATCAGACAGTAGGAGGAACGCTTCATGCATGCCTGTCTTATTTTTGTTCAGCAGCGTTGGCGGCCACTCACCATGGAGCCCAACGAGGGGACGCTACAAGTTTGCGGATGCTGAAACCTGCAGATGCCAGCCTTACAACGCCACTATAACCCAATGCGCCTTGGTCAAGGTAGGCTAGTTCCCCAGGGTTAACCCTAACCGCCAAGAAGTTTGGAAGTAAAAGAAAGAGACTAGAGGACAGGACAGATAAAAAGTGAGAGTTAAAGACGAAGATGTAGGGAGAGAGAGATAGGATAAGGCGACTGCCGATTTCCCCTGGGTGGGTCAGCCCAGGGGTGCCGTCTACGTGAAGCCGGGGCCAAAGGGGTGTGTTGCCTCTGCCGGGGGGCCTTAAAGGTCCAATCACCCAGCGTCGGCTCAACCCCCAGGATCCCCTTTTTCCCGGACACGGCAAAGCCGCGCACGGCTAGGCGTGGGAGGGAGTCAAACCCCCCCTTTAGCTCGGGTCCGTGGTGTCGCTACACACCAAACGCCTACTTGCGCAGGCGCCCCTGCGGGCTTTTCCCTGGGTGGAGACGCTTCTCCTTTCTCATCATGTGCTGGCCACGCTTCGGCTGCAGCGTAGATAGTAACAGTGGAAATACAATTGTTGTCGTCTTTGAAGAGTGTCAGCACTGGACATTTCCGCGCACAAGTTCTTTTGCCAGGAAAATACTGAAGCCGAAGTACAAACGCTTTGCAAACTACATGCAAAACTGGTTGACTCGTTGCAAGGCCAACGTGCACAGACATGTATTGATTACTTTAATTATTGACGGATGTCCTGTGATTTGTGAATAAAACTTCCCCATGCACATGCACCATTGCATGGTGAGCCCTCCGCTCATTTAGTTTTCAATATTTTGAACTTCTTTTAATTTGAACGAATTTTCTGGCCTCTTTGAGTACGAATTATTCATATTCGAGTGTAGTACAGTGGTTCACGAGATTACCTGACTAGTTTGTTTACCAAAACACAGTATCTTAAAGCAGTACTACATTTGTGCAAGTTACGTAGGCATATTAAAGATCAAGAAATACACACCAAAGCCGCAGCCACAGCTTCACTCTGCACAGCTGCCTCTGCTGCCTCCACTTCTCCAATTGCACCAGCAGGCAGTCGGGGAAGGTCAGCAGGGGGCTGTGCTGGCTGGGCGTGCTAAGGCATGGTACAGCTCCCGTCGAGAGTTGATAAAACATCCACTCTCTTGGACAAGAGCCCGTAACTCGTGCTTCAGCGGTCGCACCTCCTGCAGAACCTCTCTTTGTTGCTGCTGGACGCCGAGGTGGACCCGCGGGATCCCCAACAACACAGCTGAAACATACAAGAGTACATACTGTATTTACTCGCACAATTTGCATCCTCATATAATTTGCTCACCAGTATAATTAGCCAGCGAGCTTTACTGCAAGAAACTTTTTGCTCGCCTACTTTGCCCTCCCCAACCAGCCCGAGCCACCTTGCCAGCACACACACACAGACACGTTTGACTTCATGATGCTCTGGTCAGGCACATCTCTTGTCGAGCAGGCGAGTGCAGTCATACACAAAATGGGCTGAGTACAAGATCCCTTCTTCCATGAACTTTTATGCTTTCCCTAGAATATCGAACTTGAAAACCGAAACCTGTTTATGTGTAGTCCGAAATGCTTGAAGGTTTACCTCCTATCTTCCCACCTCTTCCACGGCAAGAATGTATTCCTGAGACACAGCACAGATGTTGGACACGTGCAAGGACCTGTCACATCAACTAGACGAGGCAGGTTTTCGCACTCATTTTCTTTTTTTCGGTTTTGCCATCTGTCCATTGCATTTTTACTGTTCTTTTGTGATAGGCTACAATAATTATATATGAGGCAGATTGCTGTTATAAAGCTTACTGAAGAAAACTGAAACCGTGCCACCGCCAAACACATCAGCGTGGAGTTCTTCGACATGCAATATTTGGTATAGGAGCCAGCAGAAGAGTGCGTTGAATAAGACTTAGCATAGAAGCTTGGGTGTGTTGATTAGATATTGAAGGGAACACAACGCAAGAGAAGACTGGGACAAGGAATGGGGACACACACACACATGAAGGGCGACACACACAGCGCTGTGTTTGCATTGCGCTTCCTTGTCTGCATCTTACTTTGCATTGGGTTCCCTTCAATTATTGGAGAATACTTATGTTCTCTGGTATAACCCTGTCGTGGGAACTGGTTTTCGGTAGCAATGTTCGGAAGAACTTCAAGAAAATAGGGGCATTTGAACAAGCTTAGCAAACAAATAACAACCCACTTTGAGAAAGCTGTGACAGCGCCTGCAACATATATTCCCAATTGGGCTTTTAGACCAGTGATTTCTACTAGCTTCGCATATAACCGGAGGGACAAAAGAGTACACATAATATGTGAGTATACAGTCGAAACTAGCACTAACCAAACCCCACCAGTACGAAATCTCTGCGCAACGAAATATTTCCGGATCCCCAGCGAACGTTCATAGAAGCCCATGCATTACGTATCTCGTGGCAACGAAATGTTTTTGGACAGCGATCTCGCACAAACGAATTTTCTACTACAGTGCGGGCCTTATTTTACCCTCCCGCCAAAGGTTAACTGTCTAAAATATGCTTGTATGCATGTTATGCGCACTCAAAATTTGTAAACGTCTGCTTTTGCCGCGCTTGCGTGCGTACCGTCATTTTTGTTTATTTAAATCGGCAATGGTATCTGTGTCCAGCAACAAGCCTGGCCACACCGCAACAGGCGATGGCAAATGGTCATGCTGGAGTGCAGATGGCGCCGTCGGGCGAGCCCAACAAGCCGAAGGAACACCAACAGTTGGAATCCGTCAAAACAACGAAGAGAAGACTGGAATTGATGGCAAAATCGAGATGAAGTTACAATGGCGCCTGAGAAAAGCTTGACGCGGAGAAAAACACACGGAGAAACCCAACCCACGGGTTGTTTTGGATGCGCTGGACACCCTTCGCTTCTTCTTCGGCGCACATGACGACGACGTAGCAATGAACCAGATTTTCCAGTGCAAAGGGAGAGCTTTGAAGTTGTTGCATGGCAAGGGTCGGCAAAGTAAGTTGACTGACTTCTGGCAATAAATTTTCGTTCTGCCGGCCGTATCACTGTTTTTGTCTCATACTCGTGGCAACGAAATTCTCGCGAAAACAAAATTTTTTGGTTTTCCCGGCGATTTCGTTATTGCGAGTTTCGACTGTAAACCACATTTGACTCTGTAGCTTTAATACAGATACAGAAATTTATCCAAAACTCCATTGATTCTCTTACAAAATTGTTCAACAAAACAAATTGCGATTTTATCAATGTTACTATATGATTGTGGCACTTTACCATTGCAGCTTCTCAGGAGGCACACATAGTGCAGCGTTAGTTCACCACTGACTCGTTCACAGTTAATTGTATGCAGTAGGTTGCTCATAGCAACTGATTGCATGCAATGGTGAACATCTCGCATGCTTGCATCACTGTTTCAGCATGCTGGCTTCCCCATACGCCTATCAATAGATGTTGATAAAATTGGGAAGATCAAGAAAGACTACGCAGTGCCCTCTGGCCACCCTATACTCCAAACTTCCAGCCAACAAGCAAACAAAAGAAACAGAAGTCTGCAGATGAATATTAATCCTAATGCAGCTGGAATGAAGTGTAGTTTTCACCGATTATGTGTGTTAAGTCAATATGGAGTGAGTTGACTCCATAACGTACCTTTTCTCATAACAGTGTTCACTCTATTGTAACACAAGGAGTGATTTCAAAGCATCTAGAAGGAAAAATATAATCTTCAGTATTTGATTGAAATGTGAGGCTTCACCTCAAGACAACAATAATATGGAAAAAGAACTCAATACATTCAAAAAAAAGGTAGCACAGTTGATCCCTTTTACAAGAGACACTGATGTAACATACAAACGGGGATAAGAGGATCCAGCGTGCCTACAGTAAAATACAGGTTGATAATAAAATGCATATGTAGTACCCTGCTGATAAGAGGTGCCTCATCTAATAGAGAAGAATCGCTCCCCGGTGCATCTCTCGGTGCATCGCTCTCAAGTGTAATACCAACTTTGCTGGCTGTCTCGCAACTACAGCAGGAACAATAACTTTTTATGCACAGCAGCAGTATACAACTGCTGATGCTTTGGTACAGTGAAGTTTAACGTGTCACCACCAATGAAAATACTTTATTTTTAACTTGCCTGCAAAGATATCACCATGCAAATAATAAATGGCTGAAACTGGATTTTCCCAGCACTTATTCTACTCAAATACCTAAGGGCAGCATTTCAAGAATAGGAACAGATGTTAACATACTTCTCTAAAATACCAGAGCATTGCACTCGGAGCTGCCTGGCCAATATATAAAGAACCCCACCAAGAATTTCTCTTTTTTTTTGTCATGGCTACAACTGTTTAGGCCATCTGAGGTGCTGCCGACGATGTAGCAAAACCGCGAAAAAAAGGAAATGAAAACACGAGAAATCGCCTTGGCCCGCATTCTATGCAAACCTGCAAACACTACAGACTGAAGATAACCTTTGCGGCATATCTTGCATAGGGCACTAAGTCTAGTGACTCAACATTTCTTTTTAGATGCGAAGCAGCTCTTTGACTAGCCAGTGTAACCTGTCTATCCGTGTCTTCGTGCTAAAGCGCCGCACTGCGTTGCCCAGCTGCAGTTGTTGGAACGATGCCAAGTAGGTCAAGCCACAGCTGCACATTGACGTCACTCTCTCCCTCACCTGCAGCAGCTCCCAACAAACCCAGGTGGTGTTGCTTCTCCGCCCACTCGCAACAGACTTTTCTATCGCTTCACCCTCTCCACTGCCTGCAATGCTAAACCGCCCGTCGAGTGGAAACACTCTTTCAGCTCATTTATCTGCGATGAAACTCACACGAAAGCCAGCCCGCCTCCCGTGTCTTTGCGTTTCAAAGAAACGTTTACTCGAGTAAAGGTTACACAGAGTTTTCACTTCAACCCGTTCTTTCAGCACCCGCCTTGACGCCTGCTTCAGCCAAGTCAACGTCGGGTACACCCCTGCTGCTTCCCATCCCATCATGATTCCCTTCGAGGAGATGGTCAATAATTTTTTTTTCTGTGGTACCGCATCACCTACAGCACTTCTGAATGCTATAACAGTGTTGAAGCCCCGACGATAAACAAAGAGAGAAAATTCCTAGCAGGTGCGCTAATAGGGACTGTGCAGGCTGACACTTGGCCCATAATGCATCGAGCACTCCATAGATGTGCCTGTGCAGCCGGGAGCCCTGCAGTCAAGCATGCTGAACAAGACTGTTGACCACTGTGCAATGACACATTGCCACAAATTTTCAAAACTTCATTTCACAGACTTCTGCACAAGCTTCTTACATTCTTGCATGATTTTTGCACAAGCTTCTCACATTCTTGCGTGATTTTCGTCAGAACATATAAATGTTGCAAGTTGTATGTCCCCAAAAACTTGCAAAATACATATAGCATAAATTAAAGTCCACTACTTAACACGTGCATAATGTAACAATGAAAGGAAACTCACGCATGGTTTCTTCCGAGCCTTCCCCCTACGGTGCCTCATTGTGCCTGGGAGAGCACTGTACAGCTAGAGCAAAGTAGCATCAATCCAGTGTTAATGGCAGGTTAACAAGACAACTAAATTAACCCCCATATTCACAAACGCTCCTCGACTCGACTTTCACCCTTCACTTGACAGAGTTCAGTACTGCGCCGCTGCTCGTTAAAAGTCACTGCTGACATGCACTGACTTTCTCTGCCTAGAGACGGCGCTCCCATCGGCCTTCTCAAGTGAAGGTGAAGCGTTGAGTGGAGGGACGTTCTAGAATACGGGGGTAAAATTGGTTGCAAGAACACTACAATAGACACACTTAATTTCTACACTTCATTTATATTGTACAGGCACACACATTCTGCATTTTTATAATGCAACATATACATACAGGCTTAAAAAGTAAACACTGTAGGCTGCTCAAACAACACCTACACAAAAAATTAACCAAACGTGGCCATGCACAAAGTACTTTTATTTGAAACTCACAAAAATTTTGCGGTGATAGAGAATGAATAAGACAGGTTACGCTTGGAGGTACATAAGACCTTGGCAGCTTTCATAAAGTACAAAAGACAATATGCTGTGTGTGTGTGTGTACACATGAATCTTCAGCCTTTACATGCGGTTTCTTGAAAGAATCGACTATGAATTTTTACGGCACCTGTGCGCTTCAGCCCAATTAAAAGCTTGCTGATCAGTGTGTGTAATCGTGGAATAGTTACGTAGAAAACGGCGTGAAACCTCTAAAATAAAATTTTTCTAGCTGTGAAATATACAGCTGTGTACACACAACACATGCTGCAAACAGTGGGAGGTGAGCACAAGAGTGATTTGAGTGTAAGCGGCAGTATTCCGCATTCATGCACCCTGCCATTTTCAACTGTTGCCCAAAAGCAGCACCACTTCTCAGCGTGCTACTTTTTTTACATCATAAGCAGCACAGAATACAGCGAGAATGAAAACATATGCACTCAAATTTTGAGCACTATTTATGATGGGCATGAAAACATTAGGCCTTCGTAGAACGACGAATTCATAATCAACCTTCATGGACCTTCTGCTAGGCTGCATCACATACAGATCTTTCGTGGCTTTCAAAAGAGATTTGAAAAATAATAACCGTATTTACTCTCGTCATGAACGCACTCACTAACTCACCCCCCATTTCTGTCGGCAAAATTTGGATTTTTTTTCTCCCACATAATAAACACACACCCTACTTCATCCGATGCAGTCCCACGCGCTCTCACCCCCCTTCCCACCTTCGCTCGTTTCCACGTGTCATTTTATTTTTGTTTCTATTTGTTCACGGCACATTCCGTCTTTTTTAATTATCTGTTGTCATATGTGGCATTATCTTGTTCCTGAGGGCAAAGCGACACAATGATGCCATTTACACAGTTATGTCGCAACGCCACATCAATTTATGGGAAACGAAAACTTCGAATGCATTTTTGTCAGTTTCATGTTTTTAGACGTAATACGTAGCCAAACGGGGCATTTTGACATGTTTCATTGACTCACAATAACAAGTTTTATACCAATGTGTTTTATTGAATAGATCTGGCTGATTATGCTATTCATTTTCTTCTATACCTTTTTCACTAAATTGTAATTCATGATGATATTAAACAATATATGGCAGAAATTTTTCACTCATGCATGTATGCATTCATTTATTTTATATTCGAAATTTGTTCCAAACAATTAAATTAGCATCACAGGCTATGCCAGCTCTTTGGTAATCTGGATATATACTTTGTTCTTGTGTTTGATGCCGTGAAATTGCCAAAAGCCCCGTAAGAAATATTCTAATTGTGCATTACAAAAATTTAACATCTTCTGTTCTAATGCAACCATCGAAAATCTACTTATACATTTGGAATCTGCAGAAGAAACTGAATAAGTGTAATAAGTTTCATTCAATTCAGACAAATAACAAAAAAATTTTTTAAGACCCACGTCTCACGTTAAACGATATTGAAAATAGAAAGCGGCGAAACACTTTCATGGGGTGCACGGGTGGTGCGAGGATAGCTTGCAGAAAATAGCACCATCAACCACTGAGGATGTGAAGTGCAACAGAGAATCTATTTCCTACTGTTTCCAAACAGTGTTTGCATATGTGAATTGTAGAAGGTTAAGCTACATGACGTTTTTTTTTGCATAACCACATTTTTTGCTCATCCCTCAGAAGTTTTCATGAAATTTACCCCACATAATAAGTTCACTCCCAACATTGATTCGATTATTCAGGAGAAGATGTGCATTCATTACGAAAGTATATACAATACTGAAACTGCAAAAGGTATGTTTGAATCTGTAGCTATATTCAAGATCTTTTTATTTTCACCAAGATCAAATCCATGTGCTGGCTGGTTGTCAGTTCTTTCAACTCAATCCTCAGAGCATGGTACAGTCGAACCTCATTATTTCGAACACGCTTAATTCCAACTTCCGGTTCATTCGAACTCACAATGAGGTCCCATCAAAGCTATGTGTATTCGAATAGGCAGAAACGCCCGGTAATTTAATCGCCCAAGCACTTCCGACGGTTAATTCGAACGTACCACGCTCAAAAAGTGCTGTCAGCACCCGGCCCAATTCCGCTGTGGCACCTACGACACCTCAACGCTGCCCGCGAAGGAAATGAAAAGGAAAGAAAAGGCTGCGGTGGAATGTTTGCTTTCTCAAATGCCGATCTGCGACGCGCCCGTGTCACGCTTCTCCCTTATCCGTCCCTGCCAAGTATATACCCTCCTCCTTCCAACGCCGTGCACAAAAAAAGAGGGGGAAAAAAGAAAGCGGTCGCTAAATTGAATGATTGTGTGGTTGAAGGAATGGATAAAGGCACTATCTTCTGCAGCCTTGCCCCTTGCAGGAGCACGGCCCTGCACCTTGAAGGGGGGTGGGGGGGGCGCTCACACGCCGGTGCCACACATGCCCTTTTCCCTTCCCTGCCATGTAACCCTTCTCCATTCAACGACACGCTCGAAAGAGAGCAAAAAAAAGCTGCCGTGGAGTGTTGGTTTTCTCTCAAATACCGATCTGCTTCTCTCCGCGTCGAGACGCTCCTCCTTTCTCGTCACGTGCTGGCCATGCTACGGCTGTGTGGTGGAGCGGACAGCGGGAGGCTCCACTACGCAGCGGTCATTGTTGTCGTTTTTAAAAAGTGTCGGCGCTGGGCATTTTCGCGCGCAACTTCTCTTGCCAGGAGAATTCTGAAGCCGCAATAGAAATGCTTTGCAAGCTGCGTGCGAAATCGATTGACTCACTGCAAGGCAAACGTGTGCAGACGTACATTACCCATTACTTTAATTATTAACGGATGTCCTGTGATTTGTGAACAAATGTCAGTCTTCTTAAACTTCCCCCTCGTGTGCTAGCTTAATGCACATGCACCACTGCATAGAGAGCCCTTCGTTTATTTAGCTTTCATTAATTCGAACAAATTTTCGGGCCCTTCGAATTCAAATTATCGAGAATCGACTGTACCATACATCTGACTGTTACCACTGCCCACTTTATAAATGTATTGCCGCTCACAGCCTGCACACAGGATGCAGAACAGTGTGATGCCAGACCCGATGATGTGTGGCGTTTTATGGCGCAAGGGCCAATTGATGGCCAAAGAGCGCCACTTCAATGAGTATAGAGATGTGGACAATGATATGTTGCGTGGCTGTATAGGGGCCTTAAAATTCTTCGCGAAAATGCGGGTAAAAATATAAGTATTAAAGACATGACAGTGGCATGATATGCATATTAAAAAGGGTGACAAAGGTTTTGATAATAAACACATGTAAAAATATTTGGCACTAGCACACGTGCCTCATCAGCGCCCTTGTGTCCAAGGGCTGCGAGGCAAGTGCTTTTAAATGTAATTACAGCAGCAGCAACCTCTCTTGAGAGGTCACGCTACGCAATGCCTGGGTATATTACAAGGTAAAAATTGACATCTCTTAAAAAAGCTAACAATGATTTATGGGTGAAAAGTTGTTCCCTACGGACAAACATTGCAGGGTGTAAAGGTATATGTTGTCAGTAGGGTAATGGAAAGTATTGTCTTCTTAGAGTGTCTAACTGTTTACATTGGATTAAAACGTGCAGAACTGTTAATGCCTCACCACATTTATCACACAATGGTGGATCACCACCGGACAAAAGATGTGTGTGTGTGTCGTGTATGTGTGTTCTATCCTGAGTCTTGTTAGTGCTACCTCTGTTAGACGTGATTTTGATACTGGTGGCCAATGGCCAAGGTGTGGCTTGATAACGTGTAGTTTGTTTTGTGTGTGTTTATCCCACTTGCTCTGCCAGTAGTCCCTGAGGTTTCGTTTGAGAGACGGCTTCAGATCAAGGTCCGGGATTGATATAGGTGTAGGGGCAGTGGTTTTGTGGACGGATGCAGCGAGCTGATCCGCCCTCACGTTGCCTTGGATCTCACGGTGCCCTGGCACCCAGCACACTACAACATGTTGGTTGAGTGTGTAGAGTGTGCAAAAAATGGAGTAAAGTGAGACAAGGACAGCGTTTTTTTGTTGTTTAAGACTGTGCAGAGCCGTTACCACACTGAGGGAGTCTGCATAAATTACTGCTTTTTGTATTTGTAATTGTTTGATGTGTTTCGCTGCCACAAGTATCGCGTAAGCTTCTGCTGTGAAGATACTTGTGCCTGGATGTAGAGGGCCAGCATCCGAAAAGGAAGGGCCAACAGCAGCGTAGGACACAGAGGAGTTGGACTTAGAGGCATCTGTAAAGAACTCAGGACGTGTGTATTTGTGTTAAAGTTCCAGGAAATATGTTCGGATATGGACAATAGGCGCATGTTTAGTAACTTCTAGGAAAGACACATCGCAGTCTATAGTCTGCCATTGCCACGGTGGCGGGTATGCTACAGGAGCCATTAAACTGTGTTCAAGTGAGACTCCAGTTTCCTCAGCTAGACTCTTCAGGGGAACTGAGAAGGGCTGCCTCATCGAAGGCCTGTTTTGAAACAGAGTTGAGCTTGACAAATCATTAATTGTAGAGTATGAGGGGTGCTTCTTGTCTGCTTTCACCTTAAGAAAATAAACAAAGCACATGTAGGTTCTCTGCAGATGAAGCGACCACTCATTTGACTCAACATAAAGGCTTTCTACGGGGCTGATGCGAAAAGCACCCGTAGAAAGGCGGATGCCCAAATGGTGCACGGGGTCCAGCATCTTCAAGGCACTTTGAGTAGCAGACTGATAGACAACGGCCCCATAATCTAAGCGGGTGCGAATGAGGCTTCTATACAGGTTCATGGGACATTGCCTGTCACTACCCCACGTAGTACGTGACAACACTTTTATAACACTCATGGCTTTTAAACATTTTGTTTTTAAATACTTGATGTGTGGTACGAATGTCAACTTGTTGTCCAAGATTAAGCCTAAGAATTTATGCTCCGCATTGACAGACAGACGTTGACCGTTCAGTTCAATGTCAGGTTCTGAGTGCACGCCTCTCTTTCGGGAGAACAAGACACACGTGCTTTTTTCTGGGTTCAGCTGGAATCCGTTTTCCTCTGCCCATTTGGAGAGCTTGTTTAAACCTAACTGAACCTGCCGCTCACACATTGCTGGGTTGCATGACTTAAAGCCAAGCTGGACGTCATCGACATATATGGAAAAGAACATGTTGCGGGGAATGGACAGGTGCAAGAAATTCATTTTAATAATAAAAAGTGTACAACTAAGTACGCCACCTTGCAGTACTCCCGCTTCTTGCACAAATAATTGGCAGAGAACACTTCCCACATGCACACGGAATGTCCGATTGGACAAGTAACTCTCGATTATGGAGAGCATTCTACCGCGCACACCCAGGTGAGACAAGTCTCTTAATATCCCAAAACGCCATGTTGTGTCGTAAGCCTTCTCGATATCGAGAAACACTGAGAGGAAGTATTGTTTGTGGACAAAAGCATCTCGGATCTGTGCCTCGATACGCAACAAATGGTCGGTGGTGGATATATCCTCTCGAAACACACACTGGAACTGGTCGAGCAGATTGTGTGTTTCAAGCAAATGTAAAAGTCAGCGGTTTATCATTTTTTCAAAAAGTTTACAAAGGCAGCTGGTTAGTGCAATGGGCCTATAACTTGAAACTGAGGAAGGGTCCTTGCCCTGTTTCAAAATAGGGATAACAATAGCCTCTTTTCAGAAAGCTAGGGATGGTGCCAGAAAGCCAGATAGCATTGTAAAGAGAGTAAAGTTTTTCGCGTTTTAGGCGGCAGGTTTTTTAACATCTCATACGTGACATGGTCATAGCCTGGTGCAGAATTACTGCTAGAGTTTAGTGATGTTTGTAGCTCAGCTAAGTTGAAAGGTTGGTTGTATGCCTCGTGTTTTGTGCACTTATATTTTAGTTTCTGTTTTTCTATCCTTGCTTTATATCTTTGGAAAACTTCAGTATAGTGTGCCGAGCTAGACACTTGCTCGTAGTGTGCACCGAGGAAGTTCGCCTGATCTTCCAGGCTGTCACCCTGTGTGTTTAGGAGTGGGAGTGAGTGTACTTGTCTTCCTCTTCCTGCTACCCTACGAACCATGTCCCAGACTTTAGCCTCTTGTGTATATGCATTTATCCCCGATAAAAACTTGTGCCAGCTTTCTCTTCTGGCCTGCCGACCCGTTCTCCTGCCTCGAGATTTTATTTTCTTAAAGCTCTCAAGGTTTTCTGCTGTCGGCGAGTTGCGCAGCAACCTCCATGCCCTGTTCTGTTCCTTTCGCGCATTCTGACACTCAGTGTTCCACTACGGGACGTGTCGTTTGCCGGGCAGTCCAGATGTTTGTGGAATGCACTTGGCTGCTGCGTCAGTAAGAAAAGCCGTGAAGTACTGCACAGCTTCATCTATGCCTAATCCGCATATGTCGGTCCAACTTAAGTGTGTAATCTTTTGAAATTGTTCCCAGTCGGCTTTGTTCACCAGCCATTTGGGAACATGTGGAGGACATTCATATGTTATTGGTGTACTTAAAACTAAAGGAAATAGGTCACGTCCGTATGGATTATTTATGACTTTCCACTGAAGTAATGGTACAAGTGAAGGAGATGCGATACTGAGGTCTATGGAGGAGTAAAAGTTGTTTGCAAGGTTATAATATGTTGCCTCTTTTCTATTCAACAGACAAGCACCTGATGAAAAGAGGAACTGTTCAATGAAGACGACCTCGTGCACCCCATAAACCGCTGTGCGCATTCAGGTCCCCTAGAACCAAATAAGGTTCTGGTAACTCATTATTAAAGACTGGAAATCAATTTGTTATGTTGGGTTAGTGGCGCAAAAGCAACTAAGGCTATGCTGCGCCAGCCACATGGTGAAAAAAAAAAAAAAAAAAGGAGAGAAAAAAGAGCAAAAGAAAACGTCACTAGGTTTAGCTCGGCATACATTGTGCTGTGAAAGTCTGATTGAAAAACTATTTTCTCTGAGGGAGTAATCCGTCAGTCAGGGGAAATTGTGCTTCGTCGTCCAAGTGATTTTTCCTTTACAATGGTCATGACTATGAATGCGCGGTTAACGATGACTAATGGAATAAAAATGAATAATGTTGTGCGGCTGTATAGAGACCTAAAACCAATCGCGTAATGTGTATACTTTTAAAATTATGGACATGGTACATGGTGTGGTCAATGGGTATGGTATGTGCGTGAGGTGATTTTGTCAAAAAATGTAAGGGGATCGCTCCAGCACTCCCGCCTCACCGGTGTCCTTGTGCGCAAGGGACCAGGAGGTAAGTGCTGTGTTCAGAAGAAGCTGTCACAGCACTGACCTCTCGCAAGAGGCCGTGCTGTGGCCACCACAGGTTCGTGAATCTTGCAGATCTGTACCGTACAAATACGATGGCGTGCTTCTTATAACTTATTTAGAAATTTGGTGTCATCCAGGAAGTTGACAACGTCAGTTAGGGGTATCAGCGCGTCATCTCCTAGAAGGACATGGGGTGACGTGGAATGCGTAACTTGTACAGGTGTAAAAATGTTTTCTTCGATGTGCTTCCAAATGTGCGCATGTAAGCAAGATGTGCAACACTGTTAGAGGTTCATCGCATTTATCACATGTTGGCTGTTTTTCTTGTTTTTAACAAGTA
>WOVY01006257.1:57500-168578 GCA_013436015.1 Rhipicephalus annulatus | reverse complement strand
CAAAGGTATGAGACTGGTGCAAGCTTGATAAACAAGAGATGCATGTGATGTAACAACATAATATATCTTACACTCATAATGTGCTCGCGGTTGTTTTGCTAGCTTCACACGTACAAAATTCGTTATTCTGTGACGCGAACGGACGACATGGCAAATGACACATCCAAACATGATAATAATCACGACATGCGTGTCATGTAACAACATAACTGCATGCCACACTGATTATGCACTCGCGGCTGTTTCGCTAGCTTCACATATGCCAAATTTGGTATTACGTGACGTCAGTGGATGACGAAGGTATGTGACTGGTGCAAACATGATAATCATGAGATGCGTGTCGTGTGAGAACATGACTACATGCCACAGTCAAGGCGCCTATACCTTGCGACGTGACGCGGTGCACGTGCTCGCCGGCGTTCGTTTCGTTGCACCACGCCGGCGTTGCCACGCCAGGTGCCGGTCCTGCCATATAATCGCTGGCGTGTGCTGCGTTGCTTTGACGCATACGCGTTTCAGAGCGTCCAACATCCCTCCGTCTCGAAAAGAGGCAGATGCAGTGCTGTCTGGGTAACGCATGGACGCCAAATGCAGCATGTCGCATTTCGCGCCGATTGGCGTTGGGCCACGCCAACGGACGCTAGTCACGCCCGTCGCGCTTGGCGTCAGACTATAGAGTGCTCGCGTTTCGCTAACGTTGCATCGCTGTGCCCACCGTGCGCGTGCGTCAACGCTACATTGGAGTATAATGGGCCCTTCATGATGCACTCGAAGCCTTTTCGCTAGCTCCACATATACCAAAGTTGGTGTTACGTGACGTCAATGAATGACAAAAGTATATGACTAATGCAAACATGATAATCATCAGACGCGTGTCATGTAAGAACATGACAACGATATTGCTTCTTTATTACTGTTGTGGAGATAGGTTTGCACAAGGCTTACCTACTATGCGCAACCGTGTAGGGATGCGACGTCCTCCACTGCCGCTGCGTGCGAAGACGTTGCAGGCGGGTTCGTCGTTTTCTCCGGCACGGCGCAAAAACCACGCATGACGCAGAATAACAACAACGGGTTTATTAACCCAAGATGCAGCACAGTGTGACACTCACGGGCTGGCAGGCCGTATTGGGAACTCCGCAAGACCGAGCAAGTACGCTTGCCTAGGGCGCTACGACTCCCGCACAAGGGCCGAAGTCGAACGCTCGAACGAGAAGCCGCCTGCTAAGCAGCGCGTCAACCTCTCGTGGAGGCCTGAGAGCATCTGGTGGTGGTGGTAGTGGTTAGAAGAAAGAGAAAACAGGCACCTAATTTCTGTCTGCCTTCAGGCGACACGGCGCAGTGCCTTATAGAGTGGGGAGAAGGAGGGATAAAAAATAGAAGGAAAATAGACGGAGAAGTAGACATGCAAGCGACGGAGAAAAGAAGGAGATAGGAAATTGGGGATCCAGTCGCAGTCCAAGGGCGGGGGCGCCACAATGCGAGAGCTGCACGGCGTCAGGAGACCATGGAGGGCGAACCAGTCAGCGGCAGCTACGCTGGCGTCGGAGCTCGCGAGGGCACAGCCATCCAGCTTGAAATCCTGCGAGCGAATCATCTGCGACGACCGAATCGTCGGGCGCAACACAGCTCGTAGGAGAGAAGGACGTCACGTGCGCCAAATGGGAAATGGCGCTGCGTTGTGACGTAGGCCCGCACAGCGCACAGCGTAGCGTGCCCGGACATGCCAGCGCGGGAAGAAGCCGACGGTTGACTGGCCCAGACTAAGAGGCGCCCTGGCAGCCATCTTGGCGGATGCCGGTGCTCAGGCGTGCCCGGGATACGCTGCTGGCGCGCGCGCGGCAGCTGGTAACGAAGCGCCAGGTAGGAGGGCGCTCTCGATTCCCACATCCCACCTCCTAAGACCGAGGCCACCCTAAAGACGCCGTAATGACAGCATCCACCGACAGCGAAAAAACTGAGGTCCAGGTCCTTGCCGTCCACGAGATCGTCGGGCGCCCCGGTGTCTTCGTTCGGCGGCGTCTCAGCAGGAGCCTGGGGCCGCGGGAGGGCGGTGAACATCGCAGCAGCGATGGCCGACTTGAATGAAGAGTCCGTGACGAGCGCCGCCACGACCGCCTGAACGGAGTCGGTCAACAGGGCAGGTTGAAGGCCCGGGCCAGGCGGCACTGGCGGAGGGGACATGACCGCAGGGGCACCACCGGACTTCACTCGGTGAACCCGCGAATGGAGGTGGGTACCTCGTGCACCAGCAGGACACCACAAGCGTCGCAGTAGGAGGCCTCAGGAACAGTCGGCATCGAGGCACCTCCGGAAGCGTCGAGCAGGTCCGAAAGGTGACGTCCGCAGAAAGGACGCGGCACAGACTCGGGGTCTAACCCCACCCAGGCTTTGCGTTGCTTGGACCAGCGACGAGTCGACACGAAGGTGACCGGGGCCTCAGTGCCTTGTTGGAACGTCCACGTAGCGACTTCACGACGAGGCGGTGTCTTGTTGCAGGGGCTGGTGGAACATTCGAAGGAGGCGGCATGGACGCGGCCGGTGCCTGCGGAACGACTGAGCGCGCGGCAGGTCTCCCGGGCGTTTTCTTGGAGGAACAGGCCATCAAGGAGGACATCATGAATGCTGGGGTGTCGGTGAAAAGCAGAAACGCACTGAAGGTGCGGCCCCGGAGGCAGGACAGGCTGGCCCAATAAAGAGCGCCTACTCCGTCGGATTGAAGGTTGCGTGAGCCAATAGGGCGCACGCTTCCCTTCTCCCACCGACTACGCGGAAGATACCCAGTGAGAGAGTGAGCCGCCGGGGAAAGGGCTTTTCTCTCTCGAGCAGCTGGGAGCGCTGGGAACTGAGTGGATATTTCGTGCGCAGCGCACGTAATGTTGTTACCAGGGAGAAAGCTCGCCAGGTAGCCGTTACTGTTCCTGCTGGATGGGCAATCGCACAGCGGCTATAATCTCCGCTGCCTTACATTGAGGGGATGACGTCCCGCTACATGCCGGGGGCGAAGATCAGCCTAAGTGCGTTTTCGCAGGTTGTACCGGTGGCGTGGTTTGGAACCAGCTTTTTCCCGGTTTCTCTGCGGTTCGGTGACCGCCTCCCCCTCGCCGAAGTCGTTGCTGCGGGCAACGAAAGCTTTGAGGTCGGATCGTTAACTGGACCGCCAACCGGTCTCCCTTGGGAGTCAGCCAGCTTGTATACTAGGGACGACACTTTGGTGGGCACTCGATATGGGCCCAACCACTTGGCCGAAAGGGGGTCGAGATGCCTTTGGCGGCGTCACCCAAGATGTGATTGCGCCTGAGGACGAGATCGCCGACATCGTAACGGACATCCCGATGTGACCGGTCGTATTGAGCCTTCTGACCAGCTCGCGCTTTTGCCAGGTTGGAACGCGCCAGGTTGAGGGCGGCGTCCATCCGTGAGCGCAGTTCCGCCGCGTAGCCAGACGAGCTGACCTTCGCGGCGCTTGCCCCGCCTCCGCCCCGTAGGACGTGGTCCATGGGGTTAGGCAGCTCTTTCCGAAAGTTGAAGAAAGCGGGCGTGTACCCTGTCGAGCGATTGACCGTAGACCGCAAGGAGAAGCCGATCTCGTTAAGACAAGCATCCCAATCCCTGTGTTGCTGCACAAAGGCTGTCAGCAAGGGCTTGACGTTCCGGTTGACCCGATCGGTCGGGTTGGCCTGTGAATGATATGTGGTTGTTTTATGGTGCTTAATGCCAAAGGCAGCACACGCATCCACAAACACCTTGGCCCTGAAATAGGACGCACTGTCCGTGATCAACTCTGCCGGAAAGCCAAAGCGGGTAAAGACCTCGATCAACTTGTCCCAGATTACGCGTGCCGTTAACTTCTGAAGGGGAAACAGTTCGACCCGCTTCGTGAAGTGATCTGTAACAGCCAGGAGAAAACATGGCTTCTCCGGCTTCTTGGGAAAGGTACCATAATGTCACATGCCGCGACCTGCCAAGGTTCTTGGCTGTCGATCGGCTGCACGAGCTCGTGTTATGCCTGCGAGTCCACAGCGAACGTTCATGCCTCGGAAAAAGGAAATCTCTGTCAAGGCCAGCACGCAAGCCCACCTGACGCGATCAACAACTTAACGGCGTCATCCCGCGACGGCGCCTTTCTGCTGCGCACGTGCAGTGAGTCACCTAAGCCAGCGAGCCCGTCGAGCAAGCAACCGGTGCCTTCCTGTCTGGCGGGTCTGCCGCATTGCCTGGCGACGTCACTCGTCCTTGGGTGCAGTCACCTGCAGCGCAGCCTCTCCAGATTCGATGAGAAAGAATGATGCGGCCCAGCGGCGACCCCATTGGAGGAGTCTGACCTCATGACCAGCGGCGCTTCTGGTTGGACATTTGGTTATTCAAAGAATTCACCCGATGCATATAAAAGAAGCCCTGCGGCGCGTCGCGAGCAGCAGACCCATTTGAGAGCAGACCTATGTGTTAGAGAGGAGAGCTCGGCTCTTCGGGTCTCTAAGCTGTCGGCCCCAGTGTCGAATTTGTAACGCCTCTGTATATATGCTGTACATAAACCTTGTTTAATTCACCGTCGTCTCGTCCGCTCGTCTATCAGCTCTGCGCAGAAGCAGTCGCGAGCTGAGAAACCTACGCTACCAAACGGCTGGTGACCTTCCCGACGGAGTTCGAAGCAGTGGCGCCTTCGGGACCGTGTTGGCGTCGCCGTCTTTCGAAAGAGTGGTTGCAGCGGTGAGATTCGTAGCGCCCTTCGTAACGTCGTCGGAGGCGCGCTTCGCAACAGTGGTTGGCAGCTGCGGGATCGGCCGGCGTCAGCGAGATTGATGCGGTGATTGCCTGATGTTTTCCCCTCAGTTCACCAGACTACTCTAGCTCAGGTTATAGTAGCTTAGAGAAGGGCTGTGTGAAGCATTAGAGTAAGCTTTGATCGTTTCAAGCAAAGTCGAAGTGCTTTGAAACCAAAGTTAATGTGGAGGGGGTAAACACGGAAGTGTGAAAAATTGCTTGCGCGTCTTGCTAGTTGACTTAAGTGTACGCAAGTAAATTCTTAACAGGGGCAAACAGCAAGAGGCTAGTGTGAACGATGGAGAACCTTGAAGTGAAGGAACTCATCGAAATTTGTGAGGAACTCGGCATTACTTTGCGTCGTGCGAAACGAAAGCAAGCAATCCCTGACATCATGAGGGATGAAGGAGTGTCGGCTGAGGAAGTCGATGAGGCCTGGGCGGATATCAAAGCACGCCGCGAGGAGGCTGAAAGGCGAGAAGTAGAAGCTCGCGAAGGTGAAGAAGCTGAAATGCGAGAAGCTCGCGAACCTAAAGAAGCTGAAAGGCGAGAAGTTCGCGAATGTGAAGAAGCTGAAAGGCGAGAAGTTCGCGAGCGTGAAGAAGCTGAAAGGCGCGAACGTCGCGAGCGCGAGGAGGCCGAGAGACAGGTACGCCTCGAGTTGAAACGACTAGAAATGGCAACCCTACAGTGTTGGCAGGCACCTAGCGTAGCTTCTCCTATGATTCAGGTCAGCGGTTATAGAATTCGGGAGCACCTGCCACCGTTCGTAGTAGGCGAGGACATGACGAAGTATTTCGTCAAGTTTGAACACGTCTATGAGCGAAATGCTTTGGAGCGGTCTCTTTGGGCGCCGAACCTGTTAGCTCTTCTTCCCGGCGAAGTGTTCGACGTGATAACTTGCTTGTCGAAGGAAGCGTTTGAGAGCTATGACGAGGTTAAGGAAGTGCTCTTGAGACGTTATAAGTTGTCACCCGAGGCTTTCAGGCAAAGGTTCCGGTATGCTAAAAAGGGGAATGAGTCACACGTTGACTTTGCGTTTCGTCTTAAAGCCGATTTAATTGAATGGCTCAAGGGCGAAGGTCTTTATGACGACCGCGATAAAGTGGTGGAATGCGTTGTATTGGAGCAATTCTACCGCTCCATCGAGGAGGATGTCAAACTTTGGCTGCAGGACGAATTTGGTGAAGTACAGCTAAACAAGACAGCAGAGTTAGCTGAGGAGTATTATACTCGCTGAAAGTTGCATAGCAGGGCAGTGCGCGTTGAAAAGAATGAAAAGAAAGAGGGCTTTTCAAAGTAACCTGATCAACGGAAACCCGCTCCGCACCGTAATTTCAAGAAGGACCCGTCTCTTACGAAGGACACTGCAGGGGAAGGGCAAACGGAAGCGGAGAAATCGAGTGAGGTTCCTAAACAACGCACTGAGACCACACGGGCGTTTGAATCACGGAAGCCACTAATCTGCTACAACTGCAAAAAGTAAGGGCACATCGTGATAAACTGTAAGCAACAGTTTGCTTTTGCAACAATTCGAGAATCGGAAAAGAACATGCAGTTGTTAGAGGCGTATCTCAAAGAAATTAGGGTGAATGGGAAAACGTGTCGAGCACTTAGAGACTCAGCGGCAACCATGGACGTTGTCCATCCTTCATTGGTGTCTCCGGATGACTTTACAGGAGAATGCGCGTGGATTAGGCAAGTCGCCGAGGAGCAGAGTGCTTGCTTACCAATCGCTACGGTTGTCATAGAAGGCCCGTTCGGTAAGCTTCGCACCGAAGCAGCTGTGTCTGTCGCGCTTCCCGATAGTTTTCCTTATCTTTTTTTAACAACTCAGAGCAGCTTCTCAAAGAACAGGGTAGATCGTTCTTCCACAACTTAGCGTACATGGCCCTCACGGGATCGCAAGCACGGAAGCTTTCGCAGGAGCTTGATCTTGTTCAATGCTGTGAACCTTCAAGTGACCTTGACGGCGCGTCGACGGAACCTCATAGAGAAAATTTTTTGCGTGAGTCATGTGAGCAGTCACTCGAGCGGCCCGTCGCCGAAGCCACCAGCGCGGTTTCCGTAGCAGGGGGAGACGACATGGCGCCATTGAATCAGAGCGAGAGGGCTGCAACGCTCTCGCCTGTAGCGGAAAGTAGGAGTGAGCTGTCGAGGGTTGATCGAGATACGCTCATTCGAGAGCAGCGGGAGGACCTCTCAATTAAAGCGCTAATGGAAAGCGTAAACTTGGAAAAAAAGAAGAATGTTCCTTTTTTTGAGAAAGCGGGGCTTTTGTATCGGAGCTACACAAATGCGCAAGGTCGCAAGTATGAGCAGTTCTTGGTGCCACTAAAGTATCGTACCCAACTATTAGAACTGGCGCTTGAAAACACATGGGCAGGGCATCTCGGCATAAAAAAGACCAAGGCTAGAGTTTCCCTTGAGTTTTATTGGCCGAAATGCTCGAAAGATATCGAAGACTTTGTACGCTCTTGCGACACTTGTCAGAAAGCGGGGAAATCCGCGCACAAGTGGAAGGCACCTAAGAAGCTTTCTGGTACCAATTATGAAGTGAAATTAGGAAGGCGGCCGAACAAAATTTACCACAGTAACTTGATGAAACCATACGTTCAACGTCAAGCGGTCGTAAATCTGCTGGTAAATGCTTCAGAGGAAGAGGGAGCAGAAATTTTGAGTTCTAGTGATGTAATCAAAAGGGGATTGGAGGTAACCTTGGAGCAGTTGAACCTAGAGCCTAGGTTAAGTGAAGTCCAGAAGAAGGAGCTGAGAAGGAATGTTCCTTTTTAGGAGAAATCTGGACTCCCCTATTGTAGTTACACAGATGTGCAACATTGCAAGTACGAGCAGTCCTTAGTACCGCATAGGTATCGTCGCCTAAAAGTGGCCGGTTACAGAAATGGAGCATGATACTCCAACAGCACAACTTTGATGTTCGCTACAAAAAAAGGAAAGCTAAACGCTAATGCAGACGCATTGAGCCGTGTGTTTAGTTAGTACCTTCTCCACCTTTCGGTTTCTCGCTGGCGATTCGGGGCACAATTTCGACCTCATCACGACCTAAGCTGAGCGCTCTCGTCCAGAGTGAGCTCAAGGAGCCAACTTTATGTTGTATTCTAATTCGTTACGTTGTTGTACGTTACGTTGTTGTACGTTGTTGTACGTGTATGTGCCTCTTGATGTAGAGGGAACGAAATTCCGATAGACACGTAGCTAGGTATATGTTGTACTATAATTTGTCTGGTGTTCTGTCGGGTGACCGAGGGCGCTTGCTTGTGTCGTGTGTTGTCTGTTGTCGAACCGTTCTTGACAAGTTGCAGAACCATCGACAAGTGCTGAAACCAAAGAATGTCAGAAGAGATGAGCGAAGCTGGTCGACAAGTTGTGGCGACAAGCCAGTGAAGCTGGGATCCGTCGTCAAGAATGGGATGTGTTCCCGGAACAGAATCTGGAGCTGTATTCTCCCCATGGCCCTGGAGGCGAACCTGGAGGGACCTGGCGAACGAGCACACCTGACATCCGAGCCCCGTGGAACCAGCTCGTCTTTCCGGCGCATTGTCTGGCGGTGGGGGTGCTGTTATGCCTGCGAGTCCGTAGCGAACGTCCATGCCTCGGAAAAAGGAAATCAGTGTCAAGGCCAGCACGCGAGCCCGCCTGACGCGATCAACAACTTAACGGCGTCATCCCGCGACGGCGCCTTTCTGCTGCGCATGTGCAGTGAGTCACCTAAGCCAGCGAGCCCGTCGAGCAAGCAACCGGTGCCTTCCTGTCTGGCGGGTATGACGCATTGCCTGGTGACGTCACTCGTCCTTGGGTGCAGTCACCTGCAGCGCAGCCTCTCCAGATTCGATGAGAAAGAATGACGCGGCTCAGCGGCGACCCCATTGGAGGAGTCTGACCTCACGACCAGCGGCGCTTCTGGTTGGACATTTGGTTATTCAAAGAATCCACCCGATGCATATAAAAGAAGCCTTGCGGCGCGTTGCGAGCAGCAGACCCATTTGAGAGCAGACCTTAGTGTTAGAGAGGAGAGCTCGGTTCTTCGGGTCTCTAAGCTGTCGGCCACAGTGCCGAATTTGTAACGCCTCTGTATATATGCTGTACATAAACCTTGTTTAATTCACCGTCGTCTCGTCCGCTCGTCTATCAGCTCTGCGCAAAAGCAGTCGTGAGCTGAGAAACCTACGCTACTAAACGGCTGCTGACCTTCCCGGCGGAGTTCGAAGCAGTGGCGCCTTCGGGACCGTGTTGGCGTCGCCGTCTTTCGAAACAGTGGTTGCAGCGGTGAGATTCGTAGCGCCCTTCGTAACGTCGTCGGAGGCGCGCATCGCAACACCCGCGAGGCTTCACGCATTGACACACGCGGCATGAGCGGGGGTAGTGAAGGGCGTCGTGCTTCATGCCAAGCCAGGTAGCGCAACGGCACAACTTTTGAAAAGTCTTAAGGCCACTCGCGTGTCCGGCCAACCGCGAGTCGTGGAAATAACCTAAGGTGGCTTTCCTTAGACTGCGGGGTATCACCACCTTGAAAGACTTCTGGGGAGCTTCTTCAGATGGGACGTAGCGCACGAGAACGCCGTCGGCATCAAGTAGGTACGAGTCCAACGTGCCCGCAGCAATACCAGCCTACGTACGGCACTCGGCGCCGACAGCAATACCATCTGTCTGTTCGCGCCCGGCGGCTTGACCGCCACGCTCCGTTTGGGAGCTCAGCTCACTGAGCTCGTCAATGATGTGTTGACACAACCGATCGTCCTGCTGTGCCTTGAGCAGCTCCTCTCTGCTAAAGACGATACTGGCGGACGTGACAGGTTATACCAAGAATGCGTCTTCACCCGAGGCTGTAGACTCGAAAGTCACTTCGGCATCGGGGTTTGTGCCCTTCGGCCCTTTGGAGCCAGAGGGCCCGGGGTTTACTTGATGCGATTGCTCTCGGGAGTGGCGGACACAAGTTTCGGACGCCGAAAGGGGGGCACGCAACAAGGCGTCAGACCCGACGTTCGAACTCCATTTTCGGTAGCGCACAACAAAGTTGTACCGCTGCAAGGTGAACGCCCAGCGCGCGAGGCTGCCCGAGGTCTCGCGCAAGCGCTTAAGCCAGGTGAGTGCCATGTGGTCCGTTTCCACCATGAATGGCAGGTCGTCGACATAGTCGAACTTCCGGATAGCAAAATCTATAGCGAGACATTCCCTTTCTGTGACGCTATAGTTACGCTCGGTGGCGTCAAGTGACCGGCTCGCAAAGACGGCTGACCAGAGGACGTCGTCGTGCTCCTGAAGTAGTGCCGCGCCGAAACCCAGGTCGCTCGCGTCCGCTTGGACATGAACTCCCTGTACAGGTCGGGCAGCTTTAACTCGACTGTGGCCACTAGAGCTTCGGAAAGCGCCTTGAAGGCTCGCTCTTGTTCTGGCCCCCAGCTTCATCGTGCCGACTTTTTCAAGAGTGCAGTCAAGGGCGCTTGGAGGGCTGCACAGTTTGGGATGAACTGTCGATAGTAGTTCACCATGCCCAAAAAGCGCCTCAGGCCCTGAATGTTTGCCGGCGTCAGGTACTCCCCAATGGCACGTACCTTCTCTTCGCACGGCAGAACACGACCGCACTGAATGGTAAAGCCTAATAGTGAGATGCGAGTCTCAGCTATTTGAGCTTTCTTCGGGTTCAAAGTGAACACGGTGGCACGCAACCTCCCGAGGACATCCTCCAAGTGGTGAAGGTGTTCCTCGAACGTTCGAGAGAAGATGACGATGTCGTCGAGGTACGCCCTGGCGTGTTGCCATTTAGCGTCCCCTCGAACGCGGTCTATCAATCTCTGCAACGTAGTTACAGCTCCAGAACAGCCAAACGGCATACGGGTAATCTCGTACAAACCTCTGTGAGAGGTGAACGCAGTTTTCTCTGCGTCCGCTTGCTCCATCTGAACCTGTAGGTAACCGCAGCTAGCATCGAAGGTGCTGAAGTATCAAGCACCACCTAGAGCAGCCACAATCGAGTGAACGTTAGGCATAGGATAAGCATCCTTCCTCGTGACCTCGTTCAGCCGGCGGTAGTCCACACAGAGCCGATGAGAGCCGTCTCTTTGGGGAACATTATCACCAGTGAACCCCAAGGACTGTTTGAGCCATGGACAACTCCGGTCTCAATCAACTCATCCAGTGCCTGGTGAATTGCTTTCCTGTTTGCCGCACTAACGGGGCGAGGATTGCATTTCCGCGGTTGTGCGTCACCTGTGTCAATCCGGTGCCTCACCAGAGAGGTGCAACCCGGGCGTTCCGTGAACGTATCGCTGAAACGTGTCAACAGCGACGACGGGCGTGCTTTTTCGCGTTTCGACAAGCTGTCCGGCAAAGGCGGCAGCGAGCCATTCGAGTTGCACCGGAATAGCCGAGACCTCGTTCACCGCGGCAGCATTATGCTCGAGAGAAAGCTGTACGCACGGACCGTTTTCCGCCGCGCCGGCCAAAGGACCAGTCTTGGCGTCGGAGCGGGAGACGCGGGCCGCGGGGGCAACGCTTGGTCTCCTTTCCTCCTTTTTTCCGCGTGGCGTCCGGCGACTTACTGACAGCCGAGACCACGGGAGGTGCAGCGAAAGGCCGTAGGGCGCCGGAAGGGCCGTCCCTGTAGCCTCCGCTTGCGACGTCAATCACGATACCTGTGCGCGCGAGAAAGTCGCGACCGAGAATCACAGGCACGGAAAGACCAGGGAGATGCACAAAGCGCTGTCGGCGTGCGCGATTCTCCCAACGCACAACCAACCGCGCAGCGCTGCACGAGGTGGCGATACCACTGGTGAGATGAAAGGCAGTGTCGCAAGCTCGAATGCGGACAGAGCGGTCGCGCAAATGAGCCCTAACCTCTTCGCCGAACAGCGAGATAGAAGCCCCGCTATCCAGCAACGCCGCAAACTCTTGACCAGCGATCGTAAGGGCGATGAACGGCGCCGGCGGGGCTGGAATGTCACGTCCAGCGCGACACGCCATCGGTGCCAGAGGTTGTGTTACACCCCCGTGCTCTCTTACTGCTGCAGCCGCCGGAAATGGGGGAGCTCACCGACAGCTCACCCCGTTTCCCGACGGGCGAGCTGGCCCTTGTTCGGTTGGGGCGCGTTGCACTTTCGCGCGGTGTGATTACGCTCACGGCAACGAAAGCAGACCACGACTTTTCCTCCAACAGGGGGGTTTTGGCGATCCTTTCGAGCTACGAGGTGTCTGTTCGCTAGCCGCAGTAAGGGCACCGCGATCGAATATCCCCTTGTGCACTGGAGCACGGGGTTTCCGTTCTTCTTCACGCTACCGGGCAACGGTGGCCGCCCGGCCGTACGAGTACGGGTCCAGAGTGCGGTGCGACACATCGAGCGCGTCTCGGTCTCTCGCGGCAGAGGCCGCCTTGTGGTTCGGGGAACCCCAGTGTGACGAGTCACGACCAGCTCACGCACAACGAAGCTCGAGAGACGTGGACGGCGGTAACGGTGGGCAATAGGCTCGCGCCGCCAGTATGTCGCCCTGAACACGCTTCGCATCGGATGCCAGCTCGTTTAGTTCACGATAACGGGCGCTCCGAAGGTAAGCGGTGAAGGTAGGATGAGCCTGGCGTATGGCTCGCTTCACCTTCTCGGAGTCTGATGCCGTAGGATCGGCAAGGAGGTAGAGCTCCTGCAAAGCCCGAACGTACTTGAGAAGAGATTCTTCGGGATGCTGTGTGCGAAGCTCTAGCTCGCGACGCATGCGGCGCTCGTATTCAGGAGGAAGGAATTCGCTACGAAAGAGCACCCTAAACTCCTTTATCGAGCGAGCTTGGTGGCCGACGAGCCGGTACCACCTCGCCGCTTGAGCTGTCAGCAACACGGGCAAAACAGAGTCTAGCATAACACTGTCGCTCAGCCGCAGCGCCTGCTGATAGCGCTGCAGCGCATCGAGGTACTCTGTGGCACTGATGCCGTCCGAATAACCGCTGTACTCAGGCAGAGGTACCCTTAAGCTACTCGGAACGCTTGGCTGAGGGTGCTCGAGGTCTCCCTTTAAAGCACATGGCTGCGAGCGCACCGCTTCCAACAGAACGTTTAGGAGCTGCGCCGCAGTTGCGTGCAGCGGTGACTGCTCCGACGCGGGCGCGGCCGTAACAGGTGCGCGCGCCTGTTCCCCAACATGCGCGTCCGACCGAAAAGGGCCAGTACACGGCATGGAGGACGGTAGGGTTTGCGCTCCGACTGGTGCTTGAGGCCTCACGCGACTGGCAAACGGGTCGACAGCGGAGTACGGTGGCCCACGTCCGTCGAAATCGTCGCCCACGCGAGTCTCAGGCCAGCGAGCGTCGGTGAACGCGGCGACGTCATCGGTTTAGCGAGCAGGCTCGCGAACGACATCATCAGCCCTGTGCGCTCGCGACCACGACGGGTCAGTAAGCGCGTTCCCATCAACACCTGAGTGCCCCCGGTAGGAAGGACTGGGTGCGGCTATTTGAGTTGTCAACCGTGCTGCTGACGGGGAAATGTCAGCGAGCGGAGACTGCGCCGGGGACGGGCCCGTAAGCGCGTGAGTCTCGAACAGCTGATACAGCCCGTTACTGGCTTCGCTAGGACTGTGGTCCTCGTTCAAGCGACTCGCATCACCGTAGGGGGCCCTGTAAAAGGGATCTCTCCCGGTGAACGAAAGCAGAGGGTCGCCGAGAGGGCCGTACCTCGCGCTGTTGCAGCCGTCCGCCTCGAACGAGATCCAGTCCGCCGCCACAGGATCGAACAGGAACGAGCGCATCGAAGGGGTCTGCTCTGAAGCCATGCCGACACCAAGTTGGGCACCAGTTAAGTGGAGATAGGTTTGCACTAGGCTTACCTACTAAGCGCAATCGTGTAAGGATGCGACGTCGTCCAATGCCGCTGCGTGCGACGACGCTGCGGCCGGGTTCGTCGTTTTCCTCCGGCACGACGCAGAAACCACGCACGAGGCAGGATAACAAAAACAACGGGTTTATTAACCCAAGATGCAGCCCAGCGCGACACTCACAGGCTTGCAGGCCGTATAGGGAACTCCGCAAGACCGAGCAAGTATGCTTGCCTAGGGCGCTACGACTCCTGCACAAGGGCCGAAGTGGAACGCTCGAACGAGAAGCCGCCTGCTAAGCAGCGCGTCAACCTCTCGTGGAGGCCTGAGAGCAGCTGCCGCGACGGCGAATCCTCGGGCGCAACACAGCTCGTAAGAAAGAAGGATGTCACGCGCGCCCAATAGGAAATGGCGCTGCGTTGTGACGTAGGCCCGCGCAGCGCACCAGCGTAGTGTGCCCGGACATGCCAGCGCGGGAAGAAGCCGACGGTTGACTGGCCCAGACCAAGAGGCGCCCTGGCAGCCTTCTTGGTGGATGCCGGTGCTTTTGCGCGCCCGGGCTACGCTACTGGCGTGCGCGCGGCAGCTGGGAACGAGGCGCCAGGTAGGAGGGCACTCTCGATTCCCACACTGTACAAGTATGTACTCCATTTTCTCTGTACAAAAACAATGTTACGCATGCATTATTAGTGTGTTATATTGTATTTCTTTGACCATGCTCCGAGTGGTGCTTTCGGGTACTTGGGTTCCGTCAGGCAGATGACAAATGCCTTTTCCCTTGTATCCGAGACATACATTTGTCTGAAATAAAGACAACAACAACACACCACGCTCTATAGCGTGCTCACGGCCGATTCGCTAGCTCCACATATACTAAATTTGGCATCACATGACGTGAATAGATGACGAAGGTAAGCGACACATCCAAACATAATAATCATGACAAGGAAGTCGTGTACGGCATAATTTACCTCCAGCTCGTAACGTTGGGGTGATTGGTAAGTGGCTTATTAACCTTCCTCAATCGTGCTTCGAATATCATCGATTCTCACTGTACGTAACATCTGCCAATTTTTTTCCCGCCAGTCCTCGTGTTCCCGCCTGTTCCGTGCGTGCCCCAGCGTCTTGTTTTTTTGGCGCCGAACAGGCAGACGCTCTCGCTCGTTGGCGCGCATACCTCAAAGGGAGAGCTGGTAGACATTTTTAGCGGGTATTAATTCACATACGAATGACGCGAGAGTCTGGAACATGATTGGTAAGGTAGCTGGGCGACAAGCAAACTCACTTCCTCAGCTTAATACAGAAAGCGACACCTTGGAGGACCTGGCGAGCTCCCTCAGGGTACACTTTGAACAAGTCTCATTAGTCGCACTATACTAAAGCGTTCCAACAACATAAAACTAAAATGGGAAAATACAATATATAGCGCAAGTAGACGAAACACGAGGCATGCAATGAACCTTTTTCATTGGCTTAACTATAGGCTGCTTTTACCTGCTACAATAAATCTGCCCCAGGCTCAGAGCGAGTAGTATATGACATGTTGAACCACCTGCAAAAGTCCTTTCTCTCCCTACATAATGCTGTACGGTGCTCCAGTGTGATCCTTAGCCTGGAAAGAAGCCATCGTTATTTGTTTTCTAAAACACGGCAAGGACCCGTACTTCACGTAAAGCTACAGGCCCATCCCGTTAACTAGTTCCTTTTGCAAGGTTTTTGAAAAGATAATTAATGGGAGACTCGTACATTTTCTAGAAACAAATATTCTACCTGACCCACATCAGGGGGGGGGGGTTCAGAAGGCTAAATCTACTACTGACTACTTTGTTCATATCGAGGCATTCATTTGGGATGCTGCAAATTTTGCAGTGAAAGCTGTTATATGATCAGAACTCGGGTCACGTGTAGTTGTCCGCCTCCGCTCCAATGACACAGTGGGTCACGAATCCGAGTCCGCTGGGTGTAAGCCAGTGTTTTACCACTGAGCCACGGCACTGCTTGACTCTTGTTGGAAAACTTGCCTTAGACAGGCTTGATATAGGCAAAACCGTCGCTTTATTATGACTTATAAAGTGTTTTAAAACAGCGAATGAACAACCAGTCGTCGCACAATGCGAATAGCGTAACGAGTGGGTCGTCCAATGCTCCTACCCATTGCAAAAGCTTGCTCTTGTTCCCCTTTTAACTGTGGCGCATACCCACTTCAGCCATAATTCCTCATCGTCATCAGCCACTGCATAAAAAATTGGCACAAAAGTTCTCGCAAGTGTTGAGCGGATACCACGCTTCCCAGAAGAATGAGGAAAAATACTGTAGCGCCTCGATGCGCTGCGCGTCAAGGAGGAAGAAGTTGGCATTTGGGCCGCGTGGCGCGTGCAGCGCGATAATAAAAAAAAATCAGTTCGAACACCGAAAGCTGTCAGGGCTGGATCTTTCCCGTGTAAGCTCCGACAGTTAATGGTGACCCGATAACGAACACACAGCCCCAATCATCCCGCATAGATCCCGCCGGCTCTGCCACCAATCCTACCGGTCCTGACGCCCAAGAAGACGCCAGACCTAGCGGCTGCAGTCGCTGCTATTCAACATGTCAACCTGCCACCATTTTGGCCCAACAGCCCCAGCACGTGGTTTCTGCAGGTCGAGGCGCACTTCTGTCTATGGCAAATCACCAGCCAACAGACCAGGTACTGGCATCTGGTATCCTGCTTACCTCCGGACGTAGCCGACGACTTAGCTAATATCTTAGCGTCGCCGCACCCGACCCTTCCCTACGACACGTTGAAGGCAGCTATCATTTCCCGCAAGTCTGAGTCGGAACACAGCAGACTACAACAGCTTATCACGGCTACAGAGCTCGGTGACCATCGCCCATCACAGCTCCTGCGACGCATGCGCCAGCTTCTTGGTGGCCCCTCCGCCCCTCAAGAGGAGAAGCTGTTACGTGAGTTGTTCCTCCAGCGCTTTCCGCAGAGCATGGTCCCGGTCCTCGTAGCTGCAGGAGATGTTGCGGGCTGGCTGGTCCCAACGAAGCAGAAGAAGAAGAAGACGGCCGACGGAGACGTACGCGGCCGGCGGGGACACCGACCAGCCCGAACACGCGGGTTGGCGCGACGCGCCGAAAGAAAGCACAACAACCGAACTCCACGGCTACCTAACACACACTGCTTTATTTTACAGTCGCCTTGAAATCCTAGGTGCCAGAGCGGCGCGCCCTGGCATCCTCTAATGTAAATCCGAAACCGAAACTGAAAACCCAAAACATAACAATCATCCCCTCCTCGAAAAAAGCACACCTATACACTGTTTATATTTATACATGCTCGATACCAACATATTTTACAAGGTATGTACATTAGAACATATGAAAATTCAGAACACGGTACACGCACACTACAAGTCCTGAAAATGCACTGACAAACAAAAAAAATGTACACAACTGTTCGGAACAAGAGTTCTACATCACATAGTCTTCGAACCGACGGGGTTTCTGCCGCTTCCGCTTAGGGCGGGCCCTTTTGGGTGTAGAATCAGGTGTCTCTGCACCTAGATCAGTGGAAGATTGTGAAGGCACTGAACGAGCGTTAAAATTTGCGGTCTCATCAGAGCTCGCCGCATGAGCTTCGGAAGAATTTTGCGGACCGAAGTCCGGTTCAACGATCTCAGCCGTATTTGAAGGTTCGATGTGAACCGTATGACTTGGTGTACTTGAAACAGCGACACCGACTGGTAACTCCTCCCCCCTTGAAGAAGAAATGCCTGTACATGAAGGCCACATGTAACAGTCTGATGCGTAGATGAAAGGCGTGGACGGAACGTGATGAGGAAGACTTTTAGGTGCTGAAGGCGAATCCGTATGAAAAATAAGGCGCGAAGCATTCCAGATGTTACCATCACTTAAGCGAAAAGAAGTGGGGCTAACCTGGCCCAAGACTTCGTAAGGACCTCAATACTTGGGGCGCTTGCCTGGCACACGAACCTTGACTAGATCGCCAGTGCGAACTTTGGACTGCTTTGCACCTCGTCGGGTGTCGACATACTTTTTCATTGCTTGTTGGCGAGAAAAAACCCTGGTACGAATTTGATCAGGAGAGGACACTGCTATGTTACGAGGCAAATAGACTATGTCGAGAGCAACTCGCAGTTGCCTACCGTGGAGCAGTTGAGCAGGAGACACTCCAGTGGTGCCTTGTGGTGTGAACCTGTACGAAGCTAAACATTCCGTCAAGACTTGCTTGAGGGGACGGTGCTCTAATTGGGCGATCTGGATATGTTCCTTCAGAACGCGATTAAAGCGCTCGATTTGCCCATTCGATTGGGGATAGAAAACTGATGACCTCAAGTGCTGAATTCCTCGTTGTGAAAGAAAAGCCTCGAAATGTTGGGACTGAAACTGTGGACCATTGTCCGTAACTATGGCATCAGGAAAACCTTCCCGGCTGAAGATTGAAGACAAAAACTCAATGATGACCTCGGAAGTAACCGTATGTGTGAAACAAATTTCTGGCCATTTGGAATGGTAGCCGATGAGAGAAACAATGAACCGGGCATTTTGCGGAACATTATGCAAAGGACCGATGATGTCCATGCCGAGTTTCTGCCAAGGCCGATCAGGCCACTGGACTGGCTGCAACGGAGAAAATGCAGGTTTGGCAGACTTGTCAGCTGCCTGACATATATGGCAGTTGTAAACTGCATGCTCGACCTGCTTATCTAAGGCTGGCCACCAGTACCTGTCTCTGAGATTCTGTTTGGTGCGGATAATGCCTGCATGGGCCTCATGGGCAAGCTGTATTAGTTTGTTACGGAAAGAAGCAGGGGGAATCGCACGTTCATCGTGGAAAAGCAAGTCCTCGACAAAAGACAGTTCCTGTCGGACTGCGAAGTAAGGCAAGAATTCAGAAGCAAGAGCACATTTGGAAGGCCATCCTTCAAGTAAATATTTGAGAACTTGAGACAAAGTGGAATCTGCAGCTGTAGCTGCCTGAAGCTCAGCTTTAGTAATGCAGGAAGTAACTAATGAAACAACTTCCTCATCCCGCTCTTCACTAACCGGTATTTGAAGAGGAAGGCGCGACAGTGCATCAGCAACCACGTTATTAGAACCCTTACAATATTGAACACTGAAATTATAATACATGAGTTTGGCACACCAACGGGAAATGCGAATGGGGCGGCGGCCTTCGGATCCTGTAGAAAGAAGAGCAACTAGTGCTTGGTGATCTGTACGTAATGTGAAGTGCCGGCCCCACAAGTAAACATGCCATTTCTCACAGGCAAAAAGACAAGCGAGAGCTTCACGCTCTCCTACTGAATATCTGCGTTCAGCAGGGGTCAATGTACGAGATGCAAAAGCAATAGTGATCAGCTGATCATCTCTGAGTTGTTGAAACACTGCTCCCAGTCCAACATCGGACGCATCCGTCGTGAAGACGATGGGAAGCTTCTCATTGAAAATACTAACAGCTGGCGTTGAGGCCAGTATTGACTTAACTTGAATGAAGCTCTGCTCAGCTTCAGCTGACCAGTTAAAAGGCTGTGCTTGACGAAGTAGAGTACGCAGTGGTTCAACAACATCAGCATAGTGAGGAACAAACTTGGCACAATAACAAACAAGACCTAAAAAAGATTGCAAGGTTTTAACATCAGTAGGCCGTGGGGCATTGACAATGGCCTGAACTTTAGATTCAACAGGTGTCAAGCCGCGGGAACTGACACTATGTCCTAGAAATTGTAACTCAGTCACAGAAAAAATGCACTTGTTATTAAGTTTTATACCACATTAACTGATGCGGTTAAAAACTGTATGCAAGTTAGCATCGTGCTCTTCGCGAGTACGTCCCCACACCAAAATATCATCCATGTAACAGAGGGCACCATTACAACCCTTAAGAATAAATGACATCATTTTCTGAAACACTGCAGGGGCCGATGCAAGCCCGAAACACACGCGGCGAAACCGAAACAAGCCGTCGTGCGATACAAATGTGGTCAAGTCTCTACTGCACTCAGAAAGTTCAACTTGATGATAAGCGGACGTGAGGTCCAGCTTGGAGAAACATACCGCTCCGGAGAGCTGATGAAGCAGTTCTTCAATGTGAGGAAGTGGAAACGCGTCTACGATGATCACCTTGTTCGGTTCTCGTAAGTCGACGCATAGTCGAAGAGATCCATCTTTTTAGATGCGGAAGCATCTTATACTCGCGCCTTGTAGCGCGCCGTCCGCGCCATCCGCACCGCTTCTCGAACATTCGACAGCTGACGCGCGCGCATGCGCTGTCGCGCCGTCGCCCACCATCTGTGCCGCGCGCGCTTCTCCTTCGAGAACATTCGACAGCTGACAGCGCATGCGCCGTCGCACTGTATATATACTCAAGGTCGGCGCTCGCTCGCTCAGTTGCCGCTCGTCGGTTGGTTTGTACGGCGCGTCGACGTCCAAGGTCGCGGTGAAATGAATTCCAACGTATCCACAAACACAATGATCGACGTCCCTTCAACCAGCGCCGCCCTTTCGCATACGTGTGTACGTGTTCACTCATTTAACACCCCCTCCTACAACCACGTTAACCAATTTAGCCACCGACCCAAGTAAGTCGCAATTTAACACCCCATTTCACAACCACGTTAACCAATTTAGCCATCGACCCAAGTCGCACTTTAACACCCCGTTAACCAATTATATGCTCCGCATCCTCCTCAGTGTTCCCCCGAGGGAAGCTGCGGGCAATTTGTTTCTTCACGACGACCAGTGGAGAAACTCAGTCGGAAGCAGAGACAGGCTCGATGATTCCGCTGGCTTGAAGGCGAGACAGTTCCGCAGAAACTTGCTCACGGAGAAGAAGGGGAATGCGGCGCAGCTTGGCACGCACAGGGCACACACCTGGTCGACGCATCACTTTATGCACAAAACCACGCACACAACACAGTTCACGGGTGAACAGGTGGTGGAATTCAGAAGGCGCGTTGGCCGGAAGATCATCTTGGACGTCGACTTGAGCACACGTCATAGACGCACCGACGATGTTGATGGACAAAGCCCTGATGGCATCACGTCCCAAAAGTGAGCTGCCATTGGCTGTTACATAAAAAGTAATGGAAGCAGTGCGACTGCAATAGTTGACCTGAGCTGTAAATTGACCTAAATTATCAATCGTTCCCTTGGAATATGTTTGTAGAATGACGTGTGAAGGCAAAAGCCGAATGTTGGAAAAATGGCTGTGAAAGTCAGCGGCACTGATTAAAGAGACTGAGGCACCACTGTCCACAAGAAATGACAAGGGCACATGGCCCACTGAAACTACGATGCGGGGCTCGGACGCAGTGTGGAGGTCATCCACATTTAAAACAGTGACCGTATTGGTTTGTGCAGTGCTCGAAGGAGCAGACAAAGAAACTGGTTCCGGAAGATTTGCTGGACGGGAATTGCATACGGACTGAAAATGTCCAATTTTTCCGCACGCAAGACAAGTGCGGTTTCTCGCGGGACACTGCGCAAAATTGGCTAAATGCCGAGCCGATCCACAACGAAAGCAATGCGCGGTTGCGCTTGGAGAAGACAATTGCGAACGCGAATTAGGAGCTCGGTGCTGTTCCTGAAAACCCGAATTTGGCGGAATGGGGTCGCCATACTGTCGGCTTCCTCGCCCCCGTGACGCAGAGGGGCCGCCATGTTGGCTGCCACGGAAGGACGGTGCAAGCGGGCGTCCATGTTGGCCGCCACGCCGAGACGAAGGGCCGCCATGTTGACGCGTCCGTGAAACAAAGAGCTGCTGCCTTGGCCCCCCGCAGCAGAAAGTTGCTGCACTGAATGCGGAGCGAATTGCTCCAACTGGGAGCGAATAAGCTCGTCCTCTCGCGCAATCGAGAGGGCTTCGCATAATGAAATCGAGGAGCCCTTTTGAAGCATGCGGCAGCGGACGTTTTGCGAGGTTACCCCGGTGAAAAGCTGATGGCGGATCATATCGTCCTCGAGCGCGCCGAAGCCGCATGACGCGGCGAGCGTTCGAAGACAAGTAATGAACTCGGCGACTGGCTCACCAGGCAATTGTCGCCTTTCTTGGAATTTCACGCGTGCGAGATAATCGCACGAAACATCTTTAAAATGCTCATCAAAAAGAGCAACAGCATCCTTGAAGGCATCGCCCGACGCTGGCGTCGGCGACGCGTTGGTGGCTTCCAAAGTATAGAAGAGCTTTAACCCGGCAGGGCCCAACGCGTTGAGCAGCAGGGCCTTGTGACGCTCGGGCTTGCTGACGTCCTCCCCGGCCGCGTCTGCGTAGGCGTGAAACACCAACTTCCAGTCCGCCCACGGAAGCGGCGGGTCTCCGGGCGAATGAAGAAATAGGGGAGGTGGAATAGGAGACGCCATTTCAAGCAATAAGAATGGAGAGGTGCAGACGAGAAGAAAATGACGCCAGTACACTGTTTGAAGACGAAGGCAGAGGCGGCGTAGCTGAATGAAGAAATGAAGCGACGCAGCACGCAGGAGCCACCTTGCTGGGAACAAAGAGCGTCTAGGGTTATCAGAGTAGGTCCGTTAGAAGCACGAAACAGACGAACACGCAAAACGAAATGGGTTCTTACAGGTCCTCGTCGCCATTGCTGTGTTGGGGGCTGGCTGGTTCCGACGAAGCCGAAGAAGAAGAAGAAGAAGACGCCCGGCGGAGACGTACGTGGCCGGCGGGGGCACCGATTAGCCCGAACACGCGGGTTGGCGCAACGCGCCGAAAGAAAGCATAACAACCGCACTCCACGGCTACCTAACACACACTGCTTTATTTTACAGTCGCCTTGAAATCCTAGGTGCCAGAGCGGTGCCCCCTGGAATCGTCTAATGTAAAGCCGAAACCCAAACTGAAAACTCAAAACACAACAATGTCCCACTAGACACACTTGCTGAAATGGCTGACCGAGTGGCGGACTACTCGCGGGCACATAGCTTCAATGCCGTTACTACACCGCCACCGGCCACCGCTGCAGACCCGGCGCTCGCGAGCATCGAGAACCGTTTGGACGCCCTTGTCAGGCGCCTCGATGACTTTGTACCTGCGCATCATCGACCGTTATCCAGGTTCCAGATACACAGTCGCTCCTCGACACCCCCACGTTCTCCGGAACTTCGGCTACCCGACGCGCCGCGGGACGTTTCATCCTCAACCGTGTGCATGTACCACCACCGATTCGGTGCCTCTGCTCGCAAGTGCACTCGCCCGTGCTCCTGGTCGATGACCGGCCACTGACGGCGGCACGTGGTACTGGTCGAAAGTCATGCCGCCTTTTCTATGTTTCTGATAAGATCACTGGCGCTTGCTTCCTAGTCTACACAGGAGCCCAGGTTAGCGTTATCCCGGCCTCGTTTGCAGATCGCCGTCGCAACGAACAGACCTGCCCACTGCAAGCGATCAACAATTCCGCCATTCGCACATACGGCCAACGCTCTCTTACACTTGACCTTGGACTACGCCGTACGTTCCGCTGGATTTTCATCCTCGCTGACGTCTCGCAAGCTGTTCTTGGAGCTGACTTCTTCAGTTTTTTCAACCTTGCTGTGGACATGCATGCTCATCGCCTCATTGATCTCAACACCCGCCTCTCCATCAACGGTGTACTCTGTACTTCCTCTCCAACAGGACTGTGAGCTCTCACACCTGCTTCGCCGTATGCAAAAATACTCGATGACTTTCCCAGCATCACGAAGCCGCACACCAGAGAGTCACCGGTGAAGCATTCGATCACTCACCACATTGTGACAACTGGACCTCCCGTTTTTACACGACCCCGTCGACTATCTGGAGAACGCCTTGCCATCGCCCGCCGTGAGTTTGAGCACATGCTTGAACTCGGCATTGTGCGGCCTTCCTCCAGCGACTGGGCGTCGCCAATCCACATGGTGCCGAAGAAAGATACTGGCGACTGGAGACAATGTGGGGATTACCGCGCTCTCAATGCCCACACCTTATTAGACCGCTATCCACTTCCTCACATACAAGATTTCACATCAAACTTGGCTGGGTGCACAATCTTCTCTAAGATTGACTTAATGAAGGCTTACCATCAGATTCCTGTAGAACCCGCCGACATTCCGAAGACGGCCATCACCACCCCATTCGGTCTGTTTAAATATGTGAGGATGCCTTTTGGATTGCGCAACTCTGCACAGACCTTTCAGCGCACTATCAACGAGGTCACGCGAGGTCTCGATTTCGTATTTGCCTACCTTGATGACCTCCTTGTAGCAAGCTCATCCGGCCCTGAGCATGAAGCCCACCTGAGCACCCTGTTCCACCGCCTGGATGACTACGGCTTCGTAATTAATCCCAATAAGTGCGTCTTTGGCGTCGCTAAAATAGAGTTCCTGGGCCACCTTGTCACTCCAAAGGGTATCCAACCACTCGCGAGCAAAGTGAAGGCTATTCAAGACTTTCCACCCCCTACTTCACTGAAGAGACTCCGAGAATTTCTGGGCCTACTAAACTTCCATCGCCGCTTTCTTCCAAAGTGCGCCACATTCCTAAAGCCCTTAACTGACCTACTGGCTAAAAGAAAGACCCGGCTGCGCCACTGGAGTGGCCCAAGGACGCTGCATCTGCCTTCGACACTGCCAAGAAGGCTCTGGCAGACGCTACCATGCTCATACATCCCGTCCCTCATGCCCCAATTCGTCTCATCACCAATGCATCAAGCGTGGCAGTTGGCGCTGTTCTCGAGCAGCACGTATCCGGTTGGCAGCCCTTTGGGTTTTTCTCGCAAAAACTGAAGCCACCAGAGACAAAATACAGTACATTTGCCCGAGAACTCGCCATCAACCTACACACTCGCCATCAACATACCTCGCCATCAAACATTTTCGTCATTTATTGGAGGGCCGGGACTTTTACGTCGTTACAGACCACAAGCCCCTAACGTTTGCCTTCCATCGCAATCACAGCAATTATACTGCACGGGAGATCCGTCAACTATGCTTTATTTGCGAATTCACTGTGGATCTCAGACACGTACATGGGCCGGAAAATGCTGCTGCTGATGCACTATCCCGCATAGATGCCTTGTCGACCCAGCCACCACTAGACATGGAAGAGCTAGCAGCTGCCCAAAGAAACGATCCTGAGCTGCATCGTCTTCGCTCTTTATTCACGTCTCTATGGTTCACGGAGTGCCCGCTTCCATTTTCTACCTCATTAATAACGTGCGAAACGTCTACTGGTGTCCCTCGGCCCTTCGTGCCTTCAGCTTTTCGTCGTGCAATTTTTGATCAATTGCCCAACATGAGCCATCCTGGTATTCGTGCGCCCCAGAAATTAGTCACATCTCGTTTCCTTTGGCCAAGCATCAATGCTGATGTCCGACGCTGGGCGCGAGTCTGCCTTGAGTGCCAGCGCGTTAAAGTTCACCGTCACACTGTCACGGCAACATCCTCGTTTCGGCCTCCAGACGCAAGGTTTTCTCACGTCCATCTCGACATCGTCGGTCCTCTTCCGTCATAGCAAGGAGCTTGTTACCTGCTGACATATGTGGATCGCTTCACCAGATGGCCGGAAGCGTTTCCCATTTCCGACATTACAGCACCAACAGTTGCCAAGGCTTTCACAAACGGCTGGGTGTCGCGCTTTGGATGCCCCTCTGTCGTCACCACTGATCGCGGTCGTCAGTTTCAATCGGCCCTTTTCACCGCACTTGCCAATATCCTGGGCATTCGACACATCCACAAAACTGCCTACCATCCTTCCGCCAATGGCATGGTCGAACGGCTTCATCGACAACTGAAAGCTGCCCTGACTGCTCACCAGCCAAGGGAACGTTGGCTAGACCACCTCCGCTTCGCACTTCTGGGCATCCGATCAGCATTGAAAGTGGATCTCGGCTGCTCATCAGCCCAACTAGTCTATGGCGTTTCCCTGCGTCTTCCAGGAGAATTCTTCGAGCCATCATCGCCACCTTCCACTCACGATGCCTCCACGTACATTCGAGAGCGGCGCACCACATTTCAGGACCTTGCTCCTGTGATTCCTGTTGACCGACACCCCCAGTCTGTCTTCATCAGTCAGGATCTGCATGACTGCAGTCACGTCTTCGTTCGGCATGACCAAATACGGCCACCACTAACACCAGCCTATGATGGCCCATTCCGCGTACTCCATCGTACACCTAAGACGTTCACGCTTGACATCAATGGCCGTGAAGACGTCGTGGCTGCTGATAGACTGAAACCTGCATATATCGCCGCTCTCGCGGCCGCGGGGTTTCAATCTAAAGTCTGGATGCCAACATCCAAGCATGTCCACTGAGCGACTCCTCTGGTGATTCCTACGGCTCTCGCTCTACGGGGGGGAGCCCTGTAGCGCCTCAATGCGCTGCGCGTCAAGGAGGAAGAAGTTGGCATTTGGGCCGCGCGGCGCGTGCAGCGCGATAATAAAAAAATCAGTTCGAAAACCGAAAGCTGTCAGGGCTGGCTCTTTCCCCTGTAAGCTCCGACAATAGCATAGCAAATGGCGGCCTACTGCCCATAAAGTTTTATTAATAATGCCGAAGTGGGTGTAGCGAAATGAATCGTCACCCAGACGTAAAAGAGAGACGTCAGTTTATTGCCAATTCCAGCGGCGAACTCCCCAGACCATGTGCGTGTGCCCTGATTCACCCTCTGGCCCCCTGTCTTTGTAGAGTGCGGCACGCTCCAAGTTTCACCGATATTATTTTGCTACATCCTCCAAGGGGGCCCAAGATGAACCACACGCGTCGGAGGTGAAACTTCCGCGGTAGAAATATGGACTGACAGAGATAGGTGGGTGGCTAGCTGGCATGTTTTCCGCAAGCCAACAGCAAGGTGTTAGCGATGATGAACCTTGCGTTGCGTTACACGTTCTTTCGAAAGCCCCAATAGCCCCAATGCGGGGATATGGTGTCGCAGCGAGATGTTTCAATCCGTCAGTTAGTAAGGGGAAGGTGCGAAGCGGTTGAGCTTGTGGGGATCGCTGTTTTGACGTCTTCGTGGTGTATTGCCTAACTGAGTTGCGTTAGCGGTAGCAATTTTACGGTTTGCCGGTGACAGTAGTGTTGCGCCAGGCTTATAAGCCTCATGGGGTTCCTCAAGCCCAACCATAAGTGTGTCTTTTCCGCCTGATGGCGTATGATCAAAGAGAGGCAAGTAGTCCGGAGAATTGCCCTGCGCCGAGTTGTCCTTATTATAGACATGGTCTTCGAAGGAACTTGTCGCTCCTTGCTTTCCTTCCGTGGTCTGTGGTCGAAACGTTCCTGAGCAGGCTTTCGCAGTTGTTGAACGGCCCGTAATTTCTCGCACGCTACTCTCTTTGCTTCTGGCAGCACTGATCATTGCGGTTATTGACTTACGGCTGCCGTACAGCATCACGTACTTGAGACCGACCATTATAAGCCACATAGTGTTCCTCGCATACTTAAGAGCGGTGTACTTGACGTGACGAATGTTGAAGACGTGACCATGGCTGGTCTCGAACTAGTCGCGCAAGGTCGGCGTTACCGCCGTGGCGTTGATGAAGAAAACTTGTGCATTCATGACGACTGTCGACTCGCTGGCCTGGCATCTCAGATTGTTCCACGCTCCTGCCGCTGGCCATGGCATCAAAGTTGATGCCACTTATTTCTCTGCTCGAATGCTGATTGCAAGTCGTGCTTCTCAAAGGTTCGAGATTGCCTTCCTTCGATTTCGATGGCATCAAAAGGTGTCAGTAACGATACTTCAATGTTCGTAGCGGAGCCGTGACTCACGGCAAACAGCGCGCTAGACGGGAAGCAGAAGTCGGACTTCATAGGGCCTTGCACCATCCATCCGAAAGTGGTTTCGATCGCAGCTATTTTTGCGCTGATTCGATCAATTTTTCCACTTGTAACTTTCCAATAGGCGTAAGATCCTATGAGGACACTCGTCTCGTCTAGTTGCCACGTACTCGGCTGAAAACAGTCAGCTACGTTGTACTCCCGTTCGAGAAGTAGGTGCTAAATGTTGGAGTCGAGTAGTGCGCTTGTGACAGAGCAAATTTCAGGAATCAATGCTTCTAAGGTAATCGCTGAATCGTTGAACTGGCTTCGAAGCCGCACATTGAGACGCTCGGTGCAGAGTCGCCTTCGAGACTTGGATCCTTCGAAAGTGACAAGGGAGAGCTCTTCTTTTCCCACGACGGATCACTGAAGGATTCTTGCCAGGTCTGCACGACTGTAGGTGCGCTGACTGCCGCTGTCCAGCAGTACCCAGAGTAGGAGCCTGCGGTCTCCAGACTTTGCCCAAATTCAATTGAGAAAAAGTTGGAGATCCTGCGTTAGGGTGTGTATCTTCAGCTGGGCAAGATAACTCGCAGAGGATGGTCAGGTGGCGTCGCTGGCATGTACCACACCTAAGAAGGAATGACTTCCTGCACATTCTAGCGATGTAGTTTCGTGTTCCACAGCGGAAGCAACAATTAGAGTACTGCAGCCTTCCCCGCTTCTCTTCAGCCAATATTGGCTGAAGAGAAGCGGCGAAGGCTGCAGTGATCGTGTAGGCTGCAGCGAACATTGCAAGCAGCGATAATGTGAGCCTTGCTGTGGCAGAGTGGGCACGCCAGTCTAACAGGCAAGGTAGATACCGTTAGGGTGGAAGCTGATAGTATAATTGCTGTGCCATACGTTTCTTCGGATATCTGAGTAAGTGAAACAACTTTATTGACAATCTGACACAAAGGGGGAAAGGGTAGGGGGATTAAAGCGAGACACTAGCGTGCTCGAACGTCTCGGGGCGACAACCTACTCGCGTCAAACCCATGGGGGCGCCGCTTTCGGCCGCTGGCGTTCCAGGATGCTAAGCACGTGCTGGGCAACGTCTCTTTGGTTGCCTGGCTCTCGGCTGATGATTTTGCTGCTTATGGCAGTTGGCAATACTTCTTGGTTGCCCGGCGGTGGTGCACAGTCCCAGAGGAGGTGTCTCTGGGTGGCTCGCGCCTTCTTGCAGCGTTGGCATACATCAGTGGTGTAAACCTCCGGGCAAACGTGCTTTGCCCAGATGGGGGTTCATATGGCTTGTAGTTGCAGCTGCCGTAGTGTGGCTGCTTCTCTGCGTTGTAGGTCTCGGTGAGGCGGTGGGTAGAGGCGTCTGCTTGTTCTGTACCACTGCAGAACTCCGGCGTAGGTTGTGATAAAATACTCTCCGTCTTCGGCGTCGGGTCGTTGCGGCTCCGAGGAATGCGTTGACAGAGACCCGCGGCTAGTTAGCGCGTGTGCCTCCGTATATGCCTCCTCGTTGCGGTTCGGGCCCACATACAGCTCCCCGGCGTGCGCAGAGAACCACTTGACGGTAATGTTGGTGTCTGGTCTTGCTATAGTTGAACATATTCTTGCAGTGGTTCCATGGACGTTATTGTAGCAAAGTTAACTATTGCCGTCTTCGAGTCGCTGAGGACCGTGCGGCAATCCGGGATCGCTAGTGCCAATGCGATTGCGAACTCATCGGATTGCGTGGGCGACTTGCACCGTATGCTTCCCGACGTTGGGAGTACTCCAGTGTCTGCTGCGTTGACTGCTGCTGCGTACGTGTTTGGCCGGTGGGGATACTTCGCCACGTCCACGTAGTACGCGCGCGGATCTTTGGCGTGACCTTTTGTGAGGGCCGTGGCTCTCGCCATTCTTCTTTCTTGGTGTACTTGCGGATGCATGTGCTTCGGTAAGGGTGGAACCCTCAGTCTTTGGAGAACGTCCCGGGGTAGTTGCTTTGCTACCTCCAGAGTCGTCACTGGCGTGGTGACTCCGATGCGTTGTAGTATCGTTCTTCCCGTCCTGGTCTGGGACAGGCGATGATAGTGCGCCGTTCGCTGGGCTTTTGAGATTTCTTCCAGCGTGTTGTGAACGCCCAACGCGAGCATACGTTTCGTGTTGGTGTGGGGGTATAAGCCCAGGGCCGTCTAGTACGCCTTTCTGATCATCGCGTCAATCTTGATCTTCTCCGCCGTTTTCCAATTGTGGAACGACGCTACGTAAGAGATGTGGCTGACTGCAAATGACTGGGTGAGTCGTAGTAGACTGTCTTCTCGCATGCCCTGGTACCACGTGGCCACCTTTTTGAGTAGGCGGGTGGCCAGCGAGAGCTTTGCGTGGAGCTTCTGTACCGTCACGTTGTTGCGGTTCAAGTCCTGGAGGTGCAGCCCCAAAACTTTGAGCGTCTGCACGTGCGGTATCGGCGTTCCGTCTTGGGTTACCACGTTGATGTTCTGCGTTGTCGGGCGTCGCGCACTTCGTGGTGAGATCACTAGCAGTTTCGACTTGGTTGGTGAACATTTGAGTCCAGTGGGTCGTAGGTGTTCTTCTACGGCGGCGACGGCTTCTTGGAGGGCTGCCTCGATCTGGCTGTCGCTTCCCCCAGTTGACCACAGCGCGATGTCGTCCACGTAGATCGTGTACTTGATGTTTCTAACGCGTTCCAATCTTCTTGCAACGCCTATCATGACAAGGTTGAACAACAGAGGGGAAATCACCGAGCCCTGCGGTGTCCCCGTGCTCCTCAGCTGCTTGAGCGGTAGTTGCAGTTCTCCTGCCACAAGTCGCGTGGTGCGGTTGGTCAGGAAATCTTTGATGTAAGCGAACGTCCTCTCCCCCATGTTGAGGTGGGACACCTGCCGAAGGACGGCCGAGTGGTGTACGTTGTCGAATGCTCCCTGGAGATCCAGTCCGAGCACCGCTCTGTTATCCAACGTGGGAAAGTGCCTGTCCACGATTTCGTTCTTGAGCAACAGCATGGCGTCCTGGGTACACAGTTTGGCCCGGAACCCCAGTAATGTATGTGGATATATGTTGGATTCTTCCAAATAACGTTGCCATCTGTTGAGTAGGACGTGTTCAAGCACCTTGCTCACGCACGACGTTAGAGAGATGGGTCTCAGGCTGTCTATGCTGGGTGGTTTGCCCGGTTTGGGGATCAGGACCATTTTCGCGATCTTCCATTGTTGCGGTAGCTTGCCCTTCCACCAGCACTGGTTGTAGTACTTGATGAGGGCTTCGACTGCCGTGTCGTTCAAGTTCCTCAATGTCTTGTTGGTGACGTGGTCCGGTCCGGATGCCGATTTACAGTTGATTATTTGTAGAACCGCTCGCGCTTCCCATTCTTTGGTGTCGGCATCTAGTCTCTCGTTGGTTGCCGTTCGTAGCCGGGGAGTGGGTCCGTTGGCGTTACGGGGAGGTACTTGGCGTCCAGGCGTCGTTGCACCTCAGCCTCTCCCATTTCTTTGACGGCTTTGTGAATTGTCTAGTTCAGCATGTAATGCTGAGCTCCCTTGGTTGTCTGATCGTTGAGCGAGTGGTGTAGCAAGCGCCACGTCTTGCCTTTGTGTAGTTGACCGTCGGCTTCTTGACACACCACGTGCCACTGCTGTCTGCAGAGGACTGCGCTGTGATGCTTGATGTGTCTGTTGAGTTGTGCTATATGTTTGCGTAGCTTTCTGTTGTGGCGTTGACGTTTCCAGCGCCGTCTCAGCGAGTTGCGGGCTTCCATGAGGTGCGCTAGTTTGCTGTCCAGCATCGTAGCCTCCGGCTCCCCTTCTACCGTCTGAGTGGCAGACTTTGGTCGTGGCATTCAACATGTTGGTCCATGCTTCTATGTTTTCAGTGGTTTCCGTAACGTTGTCTTCTCATTTCTTTCTGTACTCGTGCCAGTCGACGATTTGCTGTTGCTGTGCTCTTTGCGTGCTCTCTGCGATGAGTGTTGTAATTTTGAGTATGCAGTGGTCACTTCCCAACGTCTCCCCGGTGTTCCGCCACGTGACTCCACGCAGTGCCGAGGCCGTGCTTATGAAAGCGAGGTCCGGGTTTGTGTCTCGCTGCGACGACTTTCCGTTTCTCGTAGGTGCGTTGGGGTTGTTTAGCAATTGGTAACCTGCGTCCATTGTTTTGTCGTAGAGACTGTGGCCCTTCGCCGTCGTGTATGGATACCCCCATGCCGTATGTTGAGCGTTGAAGTCTCCACAAAGTAGGGTTACGTTGGAGCCCGCGAGCTGTTACGCTTTGTGCACAAGGGTGCGGAATTTTTGCTGGAAGTGCTTCGGATTGCTGTACACGTTGATTATAAAAGTGCTTTCACGGCGCTTGCACTTCCCGGTGACGATTTCAACCGTGCTGTGCTCGATGGCGCCGTTGGGTAGCAGCTCGTGATCTATTGAAGTTAGATTCTTCTTTACCAAGGTTCAGACCCCCCTGCCCTGCGCCTTTCCCGATTGTTCGTGCGCTGAGGGGCTTCGCAAAGGATCTATACCCTGGTAACGTCGGTGGGGTTTCACTGCGCGTTTCTTGTAGTAATATAACGTCGGGTCTCTTGGTGCTTTGCTGTATGTACTGTCGTAACGATGCTTTTCTCCCCTGTATGCCATTGGGATTCCGTTGCCATATGAGGAGATGATGCTGTTGTGTCTTCGCTCTGTTTCTGTGGTTATTGGTCCCTGTTGCCGTTGTCCCGTCCATTATTGCAGTTGGGTGAAGGCCTGCTGTGGGATTAGTCCTGATGCCGTCAGCGCGTGTATTAGTGCATCCAACTTAGTCTGTATTCCTTGTATGGTAGACTGCATGGCAGTATGGGTGTCACCAATGTGTCGAGGCGTGCGCTGGTAGCATCGAAGCGATCATTAGTAGCTTTGATGGCTTGGCTCAGGGTTTCGTAGTTGGCTTTCATGATCTGTTCTAGTCGATCTTGACGTTCTTTTAGGCTGTCCAGCCTAGCGTTGACTCTTCGTTCACGTGCGTATTCGAGCGCTCGCTTCTTGGATGCTGGTTCGCTTGTCCTAGCAACGTCAATCCTTTCGGGTTCTGCGCTGTTAGCTTCCGTAGTAACTGGGACTTGTACCTCCATGGCTGAGTTTGTGTTGTTTTCCGTTGGCGTTGGGGGTCTTGCTTGAATCTGCGGCGGCGACGGCGGCGGTGTCGGAGTCACCTGTTGCTGCTGCTGCTGCTGGTGCTGTGCAGTGATGAGTTGGTTCAACTTAGCGTTCATCTCTTGCACTTGAGCTCTCTGTTCAGCGATGCATCGCTTGAGCTGGTCGTTTTCATTGCGTAGTGACTAGATGGTGTTGTTCTTCGCTTCAGCTACGTGGTTGAGCGGATTGCGGTTCGCCGCTTGCGGGTTGACTGCCTGGGCCCCGTTTATCACGTTGCCCAGTCGCTGCTGGTTGCGGTTGTAATTCATGTTCTCGCTGCGCTTGCCGTTGGGGCTTTTGCCGCGGCTCGCTGATTGTACCCTGTTTTTGTCCCGCTTCCTCGAGCGGCTGCGTCCTCTCTTTTATAGATGTGCTTCGTTCTGTTGTTGCGGTGGCAGCTGCGGGAAGTCTTGCGACGAAAACGTTGACGCCGCGTTTCTGCGCTCCCATCTGCGCTGAGTAACTACGAAGGGCACCTTGTACTTGTTCGTACAGCCTTCCGTGCCCGTGGCGTGGGCTCCGTTACACAGTTTGTAACGTGACGTGCACCGCGTCGGGTGGTCTGCCGCCGGGCTAGGCGCGCCACACGCAAAGCAGATCTTGGTTTCCGGCGTGGGGCATACATCGGCTCGATGGCCGATTTTGCCGCATGTCTCGCATACGTTGTGGTGTTGTCTGTATAATCCACACTTTACTATAACGGAGCTGTACTTTATGTAGTTGGGAACCTTTGTTCCTGCGAACGAAATGACGATCGAGGTAGTGTTTCAAATCCTGTGCGCTTCGAGGGCCTGCGGGTTTGCTTGGTTAACGATATTCTTGTGCAGATCTTCGACAATGTTCTCTACTGCGATGCCACGGATTACTCCTTTCACTGTGCCGTGAGGCGCGGTGCAGTAGACATGCGTTTCGCAGCTACGGCCCCCAATGTACAGGGAGCGTACGCTTGCGTAGTAACGTGCTCGTTCTTCATCGGGCGTGCTGATCACGATGATGTTCTGCGTGGGATTCGTACAGATCGTATCTGCTTTCGCTGCGGTCTTGGGAACGTCGGCTGCCGTTATGACTGCGGACATTACGATGTCATCTTCGTGTTTCGCTAGGAATAGCCCTCCTCTCGGTCGTATTACAATCTTCTGCTCTTCCCGCGGCAAGTTCAGCGGGATGCGGGACGCTTTAGTGATTCTCGCTACCATGCGTTTCGCTTGAGCTTCGCTAAATTGTGGAGTTGGCTTGCTGCTTTGGATAACTTCGTTTAGGTGGGGCTTATCAAGTCGTTGGCTTACATGTTTTCCGGAGATTTTCCATCCCGCGATGTCGCTTGGTTGTAAGTCGTTGCCGCGCACCGCGACTCCGGTACGGCCGGTGCTGCGTAGCACCTCTTGGTCGTTGATCGTGCCGGTGGTCATAGTGTCGTTGCCGCCAGCACAAAAGTCCATGTCTTCCGTAGCAAGGGCTGTGAAACGGTTGTGGGAAACGGCGTTGAGCTGCGATGAGGCCGAGGCTATCTTCGGCGATGAGGAGTTGAGCGTCGAGCGGGGCCGGATGGCCAACGCAGCTGAGCACCGCGGCCGTACTCGTGGTCCGCTAGGCCTAGCGTCGCACAAGTGAAGAAAACGTCAAAATTGACAAAAAGTCCGGTTGGCCGGACGAAAAATGGTATCAATCGAGTCCAGGGATGTTCGCAGACACTGCAGTGATAATTTCCAATCGATTGGAAGCAATAAGGGGGCAGAATTAGCGAAAACTGCGGAGCTCATTCGGAGCACGTCTGCTCAGCTCGGCGACCGGAGCGCCCCTCCTCAAATATCTGGGTTCTGGTTTCATCTTGCGACACACGACGAGACTGTAACCGGGCCTCCTCCCGGATTTCCACTTGAATGCGGATAAACGTTATCATCTTCTTGGCTAGCCGCGTTTGGTCTTTAGGGGTTTTCGCGATGCTGGAGGCACAGTCCGATTCTTTGGAGTTATGCCTGTACATAATCGCAAGGTCCTCTGGCAGACATTGCATTTGGACATGGTTTACGACCACGGCGTACGGGTCGGGCGCAACTCCGAGACCTTCCAAGGCACTAACGTGGAACTGCACGCTATCATGCAACTGGCGAAGCTCTGAAACCTATGACAAGCCTTTCACGTGGCTTAGCGCAAGGAGATAATCGACATGCTCGTTCACGAACAGATCCTGGCGTCCAAAGCAATCTGAAAAGGTCTTGATTGCAAGGTCATAATTTTGCTCTGCAAAACGAATGCCTTCGACAGCTTGCGTCGCGCTCCCAGCAAAGTAAGTGAGGGGCTACTTGAATTTGGCGTACGCGGTAGCTCGGTATTCCTGTGGATGGTAGCATCGAAACAGTCCCAAAAAGAAAAGACTGCCATGCACGGAAGCTACCATGGAAAGTCGGTATCCGTTGCTTGCATGGTTGAACTGAACGCTTATGGTGCTATCTCACCTGGCCTGCTGCGTCGACGAACTTCGGAGATTCGAGGTAACTAGGTGCAGGCTCAGTTGCTTGAGCCTGCGTTATGGTAGTCCTCTCACCTTATTGAAGCCAAAACTTGGCGCGCGATACCGCGTAGAGAATTTTCTCGTTGTAGTCTTGCGCCGTTCCTACTTCGTAGTCAAGTATTTCTTAATCTGTGGTTACAAGGATGATGTCACCGATCTTCGACAATACTGCCTTTTTGTCTTTGAGGTAATCCATGTGGCCATTAATCTGAGAGGCGTCGAGATCCGGTTGCTGCTGGTGGTCCGTTAGAAGTGCCAGGGCTCAGATGACACCAGATCTGATTGAGCTGCGCTTCTTTGGAAAGTGGTCTGAGTTCTCCATGGCCGTTACGTGAAAGGAAGTCTCTCGAGGGGCAGTCCCGTGTTTCGCGGCACCAACAATGTAGCGAAATGAATCGTCGCCAAGACGTGAAAGAAAGACGTCCGTTTATTGCAAATTCTAGCGGCGAACTTCCCGGACCTCGTGCGCGTGCCCTGATTAACCATCCGCTTCCTCTTCTTCAATATAGTGTGGCACGCTCCAAGTTTCTCCGTTATTATTTTACAACAGTGAGTATCAAGCAAGTGTACTTGCAGTAGTTACCCAATGAGTACTTTGAAAAGGCTCTGAAAAGCGGCTCGTCTAGGTTGCGCTTTGACTGTGCTGCACCTTCTGCGCAAGCCTGCCACTTTTTCTCTCTGTGTTCCTCGATATGAAAAAATACCTTGAAACTGCGTGGCACATTAGCATCATCCGACACCTCTGAGATTTAGGTGTGCGGGAAAGAATGTTTTCTATAATTGAAAGTTACCTGTCGAATCCTATATTTTGTGTTGGAAAAGGGACTGATTTGTCCGAACTTTTGTCCAAGAAACAGGATTGTCACAAGGTGGTGTACTGAGTTGCAGACTTTTTATATTATCAAAAGGAATTCTTTGCGCCTTTACATTCCACGCAATATGTTTTATCGCACATATGTCGACGATGTACAGGGCGATTTTAAATCGTGCAACCTTTTCATGTATGAATGACAAATACAGCTAAGTTCAAACAAGGTTTCACAATGGGCAGCCAAAAATGCCTTTAAACTGAAACCACAGAAAGAACTTGCATTTTATTCTCCAGACAGAGGGGCCTTCACCATGTCTTTGGCATTCACCTTTATGGTCAGCCTCAGTGAGTAAAGACAGAGCATAAATTTACAGGTCTCATATTAGACACAAAAGTAACTTTTTTACTCCACATCAAACATACATCGATCAAGTGTTCAAAAACAATGAATATTCTAAATGTGTTGTTATACACTACGAGAGGTAGAAACGGGAAGTGTCTTCTTAATCTGTCTAAAAGCCTCATTCGCACTAATCTAGACTACAGAGCCGTTGTCTATCAGTTTGCCACACTTACTTCTCTGAAGATGCTTGTCGCTGTTTAGCGTATTGAAATTAGTCTTTCTATGGGCGCTTTTCGTACGAGCTCCGTAGAAAGCCTCTACGCTGAATCAAACAAATAGTTGCTTCACCTGCAGATATCTTACACGGCTTTTGTGTATTTTCGAAAGTCAACTGTGACTAGGAACTAACTCCCTGCACACTCTACAAATAACAACCTCTCCAGTTCCTTTTTCCTCAACAACCATCCTGCCTTGTGGCAGCCCTACTCACTGCGTGTAAGGAGCCTAGCTCAGGAAAAGGGCGTGCCACTTCTCGGACACCATCTGGTGGCCCTCGCTGGGTGTCTCCCACTATGGCATTGGCAGCTCATGCAATGTGATGTTTTCTTCATGGAGGTTACAAAACATGCGCCTACTGCTCATTTCCGTACACACTTCCTTGAACTGCAGCCGAAGTACACTTTCAGAATTGCGCACAGATGCCTCCAAATCTCACACTTCTGTGTCCTATGCTGCCGTTGGTTCCTCATTGTCAGATGTTGGCGTTCTGCACCTCAATAAGAGCATCCTCACTGCAGAGGGATACGTGATATCATCGGCTATCAAACATATAAAGAAATAAAGTTGGACGAAGCTGTGATATATACTGATTCTCTAAGCGTGATAACTGGCCTGGAAACCTTAAAATCGCATGAAACTTGTCCGTGCATCTACTTACTCACTTTTGTGCACGATATACGCACAGGTACAGTATGTCGTAGTATGCTGCGTATCAAGACACCACGATACTCAACGAAACGTGTTGGTAGATGAACTAGCTGTTCCCGCCCATGAGAATGTTACCATCAATACTTCTATAGCTGTCCCTGCATTTGACCTCAAAGTTTGTTTGAAACAAAAGCTCAGGGATTATTGGTAGCGTGTATGGGATTGGCCCGCACGAGATAGACTTTACTTGATTAAGCCACATCTCCGTAATTAGGCACCAATGTTCAAGTCGCGCTACACAGAAGTAACACTTATCAGATTAAGAAGAGGACATACACTCACTGCGCAGTCACGCCTTTTGTCTAGTGGTGATCCACCTCTATGTGATAAGTGTGGTGGACAACTCGCCATGTTCTATGTTTTAACAAGTTGCAAGGAATTAGATACATTTAGAAAAAAAAGCTCCGTTTTTTTTATGCCATCAAATGCCCTTGCGCCCATCGATGTTCATAGGTAGGGAACCGCTTTTTATTTATCAATCATTGTTCGCAACTTTAAAGGATGTAAATAGTTTAACACGTTATTTTCAAGCATCCCTGTAGCACGACTTCTCTATGTAGAGGTTACTACTGCGATAGAACATTAAAATATCACCATGCCTAGCAACCCTTGAACACAAGGGCTATGGGTGAAACATTCGTTTTCATGCCATATGCTTCATTGTAAATTCAACGACCACTGCCATTCATCTGTGTTACACGATTTTCATGTCACCCTCATAATTTTAAATACCTATGTGTTTTACCCGTCTTAGGGCGTGAAGTTTTAGGCCCGTATACAGCCACGTAACGGCCTCATAATTCGCATCTAGAAACTGTTACTGCAAACCACACATCAATGCGATTTTCATGCCATTTTTTCCTGATGCTCTATGACCAAGTATGGTCCTTGAGCCAATAAAAACCACATAACATCATCATCGGAGGAGAACCATTCTGTGAGGCATAGGTCTCCCACCCCTGTATGACTTATGTATAAAGAAAGAAGTAAAGACAGTCAGAGTTTGGGTTCCGCCTTGAAGTTTGTTTTATTCTGATTCAAATCATGGCGGTAGGTTGCCAGAATTCGTTTTACTGCATCTGATAGTTCCTTGAAATTCTTGAGAAAACTGGTGTAACCAGCGCAGGAACTGCAACCATAAAAGACACATAAGAAATATATGCTTGCTTCGCAGAAAAGAACACCAATTAAATGAAGTAACCTATAGGTCACTTTTATATAATGAAAAGAAGCGCATATTTTTCCAACAAATTTATATTAGAACCAAGAATTTTCCTCAAATAAATTTTTCTTGGAACCTTAGAGCTTCTGGCCTCTGTGAAAGAACCCTGTGGTGCGGATTTCTAATTTTTCACTCATATAACAATAATATGTTAAAGTTTTAACACGCTGAATACTGTTGAGGTGGACTTATTGAAGCAGTACGCCACTTCATTTATTTTAGATTATTGGGAAGCTAGTAACATTTTGAAATGGCCTTTTGAGAACTTCGAAATATAGAAATTTACCTTAGGAGCACTCGAAAGGGACCACACACATTTTATTGGTAACTAATACAGGCATGCGCTACGGAAGAGCCGGCAAGAGAAGCTCGGGCATGGAGCCTCCAACGGCTCTGATATACAATTTAAATAGTCGTCACGTCAAGCTATGAGTAGCTGCCTAGAAAGAAGACCGATTGCTTGGGTAGGTCAATTGAGAACGTTGTGGGAAGACAATCGCGTCTACTTGCCGTCTAGATGATGAAATAACGAAACTAATCACCATAGCATTTAACCTCTGCGAGTACTTTCAGGACTTAATTACCCACGTCTATGAAGTTATTTAATACACAAAAGCACCAGAGCTCATTGGTCCCTGCGGTTTCATACAAATGATTCAAGGTTCGTGAATACGGCAGCCTGACAGTTTTGTGTGGCGTGGCGTCGTAATTTAATGGTGCATGCCACATCTTTCTCATTAGCATCAGAGTATATATATATATATATATATATATAAACTTTTTGGAATGGATTTACGAAACAACTCCCTTAAAGGAGGTTATCGGGGCTAGTGCCTTGGTTAATTCAACTTCAGGATGACATTGAACCTACCAAGCATTTGGCGGAGATCAGAAAATTTTTCTCCATAGATAATGAAATCCGTAAAATTGGGCTAATTTGGTCAAACTTTCACTGTACATTTGGATTTTTCGTGTAGTTAACACGGATTATTTGGCTTTCAAAAACACGACGAAGTAGTTTGGACGGGGCAAAGCCTGCAGTGCTTTCTCACCTTTGATGTGAAGTCCCAAGTTTTGATATCCTTCTCTGTTTACTGGCTGTTGGAACTAGTGGATGACCAAGACAAAGGAGACGAAAAAAAAGCGTAAACATCGAGAATCAATCCAGTAAAGTTTTATAAAAAAGCTGTGCTACGGTTTTTTTGTTATGACTTATAGTCAAACGATGCTTAGTTTCAAGTACATAGGTTGTGCTCAAAAGCAGACCATTGAAGAAACACGATATGCTGGCAGACAGCCGAAAAACCGAGAAATTGAAGGTTTAAAAGGAAAAGAAATGCAGGCAGATTTTTCAATGGCAGATTGCACGCTGTCATGCCGAACTTTGATGTAAAGAAACCCATAGTATGTGAGCGGAGACTGCCCACTTTATTTGCCATTTTCGCCGTTCCTAATGCAATTCGCGCCAACTTCTGTGCATAAGAAATGCAACCACGTTAACTGTTTTTCATAATTTCCAACGGGCATTAGCGCTGTACTATTTGGAAACATAACTCTGGGGTCACTGTAGTCACAAGCTGAAATTCCTCATGCATAAATAGCCTTTTGATAGCGCTCGAAAAAAGAACAATGATGTGTTGAGACTTCATTGCGACATAATAATTAGCGAGGAAATCTGGGTGTTTTGAAACATTTCAACATGTTGCCTCATGTAGCTAAAGTCAGATTCAATTTGTGCGCAAGGGCGCAAGCAGCACGCAGACACAGTCAATTATACTTACTTGCAATATTACTTAATTTTTAGTAGGTTTGCAGTCGTAGAACAATGAATCCCAACCTCTCTCTAACGTTTATGTGTAATGGTATGTTCTAGAACATCTTTCATCGTAATTCCGCAATGGAGTAGCTAGTTACAACTAGCTCCAAACAAGCTATTTCGGTGATCGGAAACGGAATTTCGGTGACCTAGCATGTTGGGATAGTTGAAGAAAATGAACTTCTGAAATCAGTGCCTCAAATTGACGGACAGAGCCCTATGTCCCGTGTCTCCTTTGCGGCCGCGGCATTTTTTCTCTTTTTTTTGCGCCCTGGTATATAACCTATTTTTTAGTATATATTTGCAGGCTGCAGAAGATATTAGACTATCCATGAATGACGGCGCAGACACTTCAAAAATAAAGAACCTATTACTCATACTAACAGGTTAAGTTTGAATTTTCAGTGCAAGCAGCATGTAAACGTATGTATGTTATACCTGGCTGGATACTAGCCGCTTTTTTTTATTTTGCTAGGACCATTCACCGAGAACGTGTGGCACACTCTTGAAACTTTATTGCATGATCATTTTCATGTATTCATTGAATGTTGTACACTGGTAGACTTATAAGGTTACGAAATAAAGATTTACAATATCATACAACGACGCTCGTGATTTCGCATTGCTGAGTTAGAACTGCTATGTATAATGTGTGAAACGTTCGGCATTTCTTGATGCCGCCTTTTTTGCATATCTATAGGGGGGAGGGAAGCTTTCTACCCTCAAAACTAGCCTACTTCTCTATACGATGCTGCTGCCGGTATTCCTGTTCAGTACATGCGTATTGCCCACTCGTTTTTTGTAACACTAGTGAAACGAAGATTGAATGACAGAAACACATGCATTATATAAAAGCCGCTGACTGTCACCCTCGCACCTGGAAGATGAGGCAGAAGCACTCCTGGCAGCAGCAGCAGCCCCGGCAGAGCGGACACGTTGCTGGCTACGCTGGCCCAGGCCGGAACCAGCGCCAACGCCCCAGCTGGAGCCAACACCGGGGAAGCCATAATAAGCACCAGGACCATATCCGTAGAATCCATAGCTTGGCCAGCCACCATAGAAGTCACCGAAGCCACCGAAGCCGTATTCGTCACCGAAGCCGTAAGGTGCATAGTAACCACCGTAACCACCGAAGGGGCTGTACATGCCGTAGCCTCCTGGGAAGCCAGGTCCATATAAACCAGCGCCTCCTGGACGCACGGAACTTGAGCCACTGGATCCTACAGCGCCACTTAGACTCTGTCTTGATGGACCGAATGGACCGCCTCCCAGGCCAAATCCACTTCCGTGTGGCCCTGCTCCGCTTGGACCGAAACCAAAGCTGCCTCCACTGACACGGCTTCCAAGTCCACCAGCACTGCTAATTCCGCTGCCAAAACTGCCAAGCGCGCCATTCAAGCCAAGTCCAGAGCTGCCACTCGAGCCGAGTCCAGAGCTGCCACCCAGAGCAGGGCCGCTACCAAGAGGACCAACGTTGACCTTTACAGCGGCACCATAAGCCATTGATGCTGCAATACAAGAAAAAAACCAAAAATAATCAGAGCTTTTTGTCTTCTTGAATCAGTGTGTGAGATAATATCGTAACATTCCTCCTCTGCACAATTGTGGAAAACTTCAAGGGCTTTGGCCTGACCTTTTAGGATGAAATGATATGTTTGTGCAATATAAATAAATATCGACTAGAAATAGATGTTAACGCAGCTTTTCGGGGCTAGCGCCGCACCTAAAGAAGATAACATTGAGGTTCCTATAAACAATTACAACCGCTACTGTTATGCGAGGAACGGCACTTTCTTTGGAGATGTTTTTGTGTAAGCATTATTCATGACAGTAGGTTTTGCCAAATATATTTAGTTATATTATCCGAATTTGAGTTCACTCTGGCGTGCATCGCTTGCCCAAATACGTTATTATTTTGACTAGCTCGATAAACCTGCACGAAAATGAAGTACGTTCGCAAAATAATTATTGGTACGAACGCATCCTTTTGGGGGACATGCACCAATTTTTAAAGAAACCTAGCCTCCCTGTATTCCCCTTTCTCCTCTTCGTCATCATGAAACTGCATCATCAACGAAGTTCATTGCCCCACCAAGCGACCACCGCCAACATTTTTGGTATTCATCCTGTACGAGAGTACTTCAGGTGTTATTTGTACGCTTGAAACCCTTTTCCCTTTCTTTCGTTTCGACAAGCACGCTGTAAGCTAAAACGTGGCGGAGACAGATGGACGCGAAGCTACATTTGCGCACGTTATTGCCGCTCGTTTCGGAAGCAATGGTACTCATCGGACGGTACTGCGGTGCCTGGCTGACTGCAGCAACAGGGACCGACTCAACGCCGAAGTGTTCGGAGCAGCATGTGACAACGTTGGATCCTTGACATTAAATGCTCTGAGCAATGTTCGCCCTGTATAAAAAGCTCGTAAGCTTGGATTGCCCTCAAGACGTCCTAAACTAATAAACGAAGGCACAAAGGCAGCGTTGCTGAAGAGGCGGTACGAAGATATTTTCCCTCGCACTTGTGCATGTGCCTAACTTTCATTGATAGTTGTAGTCTTCTTTAGAAAGTGCGTTATCTATGTCTCAGTTTAACAAAAATGTATTTCTTGCTTTAGCTCGTTTGTTAATCTACAAAGATTGTCGTGGAGCAGTGGTCAAATCTTAATTTAAAACGGCGGCGTGACTCTGTGCCGAGCTTGATAACATGGTGTGTTTCTTTATATTTAATGCTTTCTGGCAAAGCAATACAATACTGGCAGTGTCTTTTCATAAAAAGAAAACAAGCTGGCATTTTTTTTAGGTTATATGTGTCTCATACAGTCTTTTGCACAGAAACGGCAGATCACAAAAGAAGCTATGATTTCAGAGCAAGTTGGATTGTCTAACTTTAATATACTTGATCTTTTTAGAAGGAGTAAAGAAGAAGTAACATTGTCGAAAGCGTCTAAATGGAGTCCCGTGTATTTAGGTTTAGTTCAATCTTAAATAATTCCAAGAGGTAGAAAAAGCTGGAGCCATCCACTATAGCATCCTCCTTGGTACTAATGTGTGGTACTTAGGCGTAAAATCTACACAATTACTTAAAGCACCCAAATAGTCTATTTTTTTGCAGTGACTGGTCAATATATTTTTCGCAATGCCAATTTCTTCGTAACGCAAAAGATCACGCACATCACTCTACATCACTCAATTCAGCTTATCCTCGTGTTTCTACTGTTTGCGCTTATTATATATTTTTACTATCTTTAACGTCAGTACAATGGTTCATTGTGTACCATAGGCTGTAAACATTTCTCTGTCTTCAGTGAAAAGTTGAATCTTCAAGTTTGGCCGCTACGTCATTCTTACATTCGTGCGTAAATGTACTTCATGGTATTTGAAACGTATAGGCTGCTTCGAGTCTATAAGAGAAAAACGTGTAAACGAAAAGCTTAACTTGCTGCTTCCATCCAATCTAGAACCCCACTCCCGTTGAAAGGGCACCGTCATAGGTTGTTACCAAGAAAAACGATAAATATTTGAGGTCGTACGAATGATCACTAGCTGCTAACCAAAGAGAATCTATTTATATTACAACAGAAGCATTCTTCATCGGCAGCCAAAAGGTGCACTGCATTCAGTAACATCGTATTTTTGGCACCTGACTCTCTTTCGCAGTCTTTCAAAAGTGGCAGAATTTCACCTACCCACACGAGCACCCCAAAAAATTTGTTTCAGTGCTTGCGCTTTCAAATTGCTTACTACCAGAGATATATATGAAGCTTTATCTCACAGTCCTCATGTACATGAGATATTTATGTTCAGGAGGTTGTGGTACTTCCAAGAGGACGATCTTGTAACCGAACTGCTTATATATTTGCAAAAACACTATAGCTCGACTTAAATACTTAGAGAAATCTTAGTACGTGCGAGTTAATAATGCGTATATCAATATGAAGGGTCATTTTATGGCTGCAGCTCCGGTAAGTATATGCAACCAAAATATTTACAACCTACGCAAACAGGCATGTTTATGTTTCACCGTAATTGCACCCTGAGTGAAGCACTGGCATAAGGTAAATGAGGGAGGCTGAAAATGTTTTGTTGACGACGCCAATTATGAAGTTTGAAAATGTTAGGCGTTCCCTTGGCTATGGAATGAGTGCCGTAAAACTGTAAAAGCAGACCAAATGTCTTGAACGTGAGCATTGAGGTTTCTAAGTGGACTCTATGACCGATGTAGCAAAGATACCATAATGCTGGTTAGAAGTGGACTGTCTTACCTGCAGAAAAGAGCGTGATTGCAATAAAGGCCTTCATGGCTGTGGCTTTCTTGGCGTCTACTTTCTGACTGCCCACAGAAAAGTGAAACGTCCAACTGAGCGCCAGCTTATATATATCACGAAGGGTGGACGGCGTCGAAAGAGCACAATAATACCCCAATGCAATGATTTAAACCATTGTTTCCTCACAGCGCCTTCTCCCATACAATGATTGTCTCTATAAAAAAATAGAGGGACGTATTTGGCATATTTTTTTCTTTTTTTGAACGAATAATCATTGCTGTGCGTATTTATTACTTAGACGAAAAAGTGGCATGATAGTACCTATTGTTGATTTTGAAGCCAGGAGTACTAAAGCTGCGTAAATGGCCTTTCATAAGCAATAAAAAATGTACAATACACATCTAGAGACAAATCAGCTATGCCCCGGCTTGCTACGTTGGCGTACCGTTGCGGTTTGCACAAGCGCTATTGCGAACACCAATGATCATGGCCTGTGCCTTTTGTTTATTTTTACGCACGTATGCTTCCCTTTTTAGTTGCTTTTTTATTTGAGTACTACTCCTTTTTTACAACAGATCCTCATTTTTCGCTAGAACAGGTCCCTAATAGTACGATATATTTACGTTTCAAGGCCATGAATACGTGGCTAATTGGAAAACTTCTGCTTGTGTTCTTTTTTTATCGATTCGTCCTTCGACGGGCACGTTTACACCCCATGTTGCTCAGCCCTGCTTTTTGAAGAACACTAACCCGAACCTTGGTGTAGCACATAGTGTGGCAGATTCATCTCATTTGTTTGAAACGTAAAGATCAGGAGGTTTTCACCTGAGAGAAATTCTGCAAGCCTTCTCAAAAACGCGCTAAAGTGTCCGCGCGTTGCAGCTGCAGGCCTGTTCCATCATATTTTTAACTTGTCTACATTAAACAAGGCGATCTAATCACTGTATAGGTGGTTAGGTACATCATCCCAACGAAAGCGTTCCTATACATTTGTGGAACGCATTGAATGTATTAAATAAATGCCATTCATACTAGGAAAACCAATATTACTAAGTGATAAAAATGCTTTCCGTTCACATAAAGATTTTGGGTGTATATAAGTAATCCCAGCCTCAGCCCATGGATGAAATTGTATAACTGTTCACGTAATGAAAGGCTAATGCTTACCGCTGATTTAGGGGGACTTTCTACATTTAGTTATTTCAAGAAAACTTTTGTACCCCTCTATCTATACCCAAATATATGGGATACTATAAAGAATAGGGCGCAGTAAGATGGTTCTTCGAGCTTCCATAGGTTGTCTTGAACCTGAGGGACGAGATGTGTCTGGCAAAATTCCATAGTTCAAACTTTCTATTTTAATCACACGCTTCACCAACTATTCAAATGCGTTTTGAATGTAACCTTCTGATTCAGATCAAACGGAAAACAAAGAGCTCGTGCCGTCGCTCATAGAATTTTGGCATTCTGAATGCTATAATGACCTTGATACCATACTTACTACGTATGATGAACGACCTTTCAACGCATAAGAAATGAAGGAACTAGGCTAACACTTGTCTTCACTCCTCTCCTTGTCCTGCCTCAAATTTTTGCATAACGTTCACACTTACGCGTTACCAACAAGCCTGATTTCATACGTTTGGACCTTTTGGAGGAACAGCGTTATTGAATATTATTACTGAAGATATTACTGAAAGAGCTTATTAGGCAAGAACTGGTCTAACTAAATGAATCGTAGTACCTACACAGTGCGGCGTAAGCGGATATCAGTGTGATTTTTCGGAACCCCTATTTAACTCACTAGTTAATCTGACAAGGGAGTTTTGAATGAAGCAACCAGGAAACAAACGAGAAGAGGTCATTACATTTTTAGATGCGGTCACATTTGCACTGCGAAATTGTGTTAACAATAAATGACGGTAGCATATTCGCACAGAACAAGTCAACAAGGGCAGAAGTAGAAATATTTAAAAATGAGCAATGGTAGGTGTTCACTTCAGTATCTCACATTGGCATAATGAAACTGACAGCTTGGTTTAGAAGGGTGACAATTTGTCTAAAACTTTGGTATAATACTTTGTTTCGAACCCATACAACTTTGCACGGATGCCAGTTCATTCACTGCAATCACATCCCATACCGGGCACAGGGTGTTGGTGAAAGAAAGAAATGCTAACAAACTTAATAGCAATGCTGTTTGTCTAGCCATGGTGGTGAACACCGCATGGACGGTGTACACAGGGCTTGGCAGCAGTATGCACTGAAACAATAGCCGTGTATTTGAGACTTCAGGGTAAGATTTTTGTTGGAAACTTCTGTTCGTCTGGAAAGCACTACATCTTTGTTAAGAGGCAGACTTTCCTAGCAGCTGGTTTTGTTGGAGCATGTGAATGCTGCCGCTATAACGCGAACCAAGACAATCATGCAAACTAAGAAGCTGCTTTGATGGTCTTAGGATAAGAAACATCTTCACGTACATCATTACGTATGGCCTACGACAATAGTGCGGTGACGATAAGGCATGCAATTTAGTCCCAGAATACCAAAATTAGCGTGCGGCGCGCTATATGGTTGATAGGGCATTGCATCCTTTTATTTAGGTCGTAAATAGCCAATTGCTTGGTCGGTGTATATGAGGGGATGCAGCTAAGAGATGCGCTACATCATCAAATATTATCATCAGATCCCATGCAGTGAGGGAATTGATGCATATGACGTAACGGCCGTGTTTTTTACACTAAACCAAACATTATGAGGAGGGGGGCACTGTTTTCTACAAATCAATCTGTGTACGTGATGCTACGGTACCACACACAGCGACTACACGACGACAGTCAAAGCGAGTCTGTATAGTAGAATGTAACTTCGCCATTATGGCGTGATAGAAGACGTTGGTTAGATTGGGTATAGGAGAATGTTTCGGCGCGCTGGCGATGCCCTTCGTAACCAGCGTTCATTCGTGTATTCTGATATAGCACAGCAATGTCACACAGTAAATTACCAACCTTCATAAACGCCAGATACTGCAAAGGGCAAGGCGCTTATGGACAACTTTTAGTAAAACCATTGAAGAGTGACCAGAAATGCTCCCAGGGATGATGAAGGCCTAGTACAGTGGTGGTGCTTACAAAATCTGAAGCCAACGGTAAAACCTCACCAATCCCTCGCCGAACTCGAAACTTGACAGTCGATAGCGTCGGCCTACCGTGTCGGTGGTGTGAACGCGAGTCATGCGAGAAACTATCACATGATGGCTTCACCATACGGCTTCACCATGGCATCACAGATTGTCCGAATTTGCGACGACATGACATCACTAAGAGGTCATTACGTGACGCTGTCGCTTGGCAAAAGGAGAGCCGAAGACAGCGGCTGTGCAAGCCCAGTTGAGCTGTAGGAATATCACAGAGCCTGTAGACAATGTACAACAACGTGAGGTGCAGAAAGTTTTCGGAAATGGGAAGAAAGCATCAATACATTGACTAAGAAAATAAGGAAGACGAAAAATTTTTGTATAATTCTTAAATTTTCTGGTAGATTTTGTTCGGACGATAACAAGTGTGCGCAGAGAACGTCAAGGCGTTTACTTCCTCATGGGACCTTTTAAAGGTGGTCTGAATGACGTTTCCAAGTTACTATTGGCGGACCTCAGTACTGAAGTTTATTTCCTCATAAATCGATTGCCCCCAATCAATTTAGAGTAATTTTATAGCGATAGCTGTTATCAGATCACCACTTGGGTCACGCGCAGTTGTCCGCCGCCATCGCCGCTGGTGTTCGTAACCACATCGCGCGAAATTAGAAAAAAAATTGACAGATCCCACGTACAGTGGGAATGTATGATATGCGGAGAACGAATGAGAAATGCTGATAGGTCACTTTAAAATCAGCACACATTCTAAGGCCAAAGGGTGCTAAAAGGGTGCGTGGTTCGTCCTTTTGGGGACTAATGTGGCTGCCACAACCATTAATCCCTTTTAGATATAATGGCACCGGGTCTACCAGTTAGTCTCCAGAAACAGCTCAAGGGACTAACATTTAGTCCTCACAATTACACTTTAGTGAGTAACCGTTAGTCCCGCAATTCACCTCAAAGGACTAACTTTTAGTCATCGCATTTGCACCTTATAGAGCAGATGTTAATCTTCACATTTACACTTTACCGGGCAACCGTTAGTCCTCGCAGTTGCACCTTGCCGGACGACCGGTTGATTCACTCAAATACTCCAATAGGATGAACTTTTCGTCCCCAAATCAAACATTGTTTTTTGTTTATTTTCCGCCTGGCCTAATACTGTTTTCGCTTGTATTTCTGTGCAGTGAGCAACAAACTGCGCAGAAGTAGGCCACCTATGTGTGACTGCTTTCGCAGTCATGGCAACAACGAAAGACAAAAGTGAGACATCGAAATCTTTTATTTTTCCACGTACACATGAAGTTTATCCATTCTTTTAACTGAATTCATGGTGAAGTGTACAAGTCCAGTCTCTTTGTCAAAGCTTGTCAACTCCTTGGGGAGCTTCTACGGCAGAGCAATAGATGACAGGCATTTCAGACGCCAGCGCACGAAGCCTTCTGCCTGTTGTGTTCCCACGGCTTTACGTACAAAATATAGTAAAAATAGTTAGACACGCGTGACAAAAGATGAAGATGCACTCATGTGACAAGTACGTGCACGTTAATATAAAAACAAGCGTTAAAATATGACACACAAATAACTTTACCTTCACATCTCGCACAGTCCTTCTGAAGCTGCTCTGACGAAAGAGATGGATGACAGGCACCGCAGACGCCAGCGCACACAGTCTTCAGCACGGTGTGTGCCCAAGGCTGCACAATAAGTGTGTAAAATAGTGAGTCACACGTGACAGAGGATAAATACAAATGCATATGAGAAATAAGTGCAAGGTGAAATGAAAACATACATGAGATATGACATGCCAATAATTTCAACGTGATGTCACACGTCGTCAAAGACTCATTTCGATCCCCTTAGCGCAACAGCTTAGGAGCGGCGGCCAAAGCCGCAACTCAGCGAACCACCGTGCCACTAACAAGTCGGCGAGTCCTAAGCGAGGGACGTCATTCAGCTCGAGCAAGCGAACGGGAGACCAAACACGGCGCTGCACGCGGAGTGTCTGCCGCCAGCGAACTTCGAACAGGAGAGCAAGCGTACGCTTGGACGCCGCCACGAACAGCGCCGAGCTGCTTTGGAGCTAGCGCCGAAGAAATCGACGGTAATGCAGCCCTTTTCTACAAACTCGAGCGAGTGCAGCGCGCAAAAACGAGTCCGCCGCCGCGGCCAATGGACGGCGCCGAGCTGCTTGCGAGTGACTGACTGGAAAGCGAACTGTAATGGCGACCAATTTTTAGTGAGTTCCGACACTAGCGAATGACCCGCCAGCCCGTGCTGGTGCACTTACAGCGAGCAACATACTACAACCAAGCTCTTCACGAGAATTTGCAACGTGTTTTAGACGACTCCCAACCGAGCGATGAGGTCTCAGCCCAATATAGTCAGCCCGGAGCTCATCGCGGCGGCAAAAACAGGCGAACACTCGATGAGCGAGCGTACGGCGGGCTGATGGCAATGGCGGCCAATTTCCAGGCGGTCGCAAAGCGCAGCCAAACTGCAGACGCCGAGGCTGACCTTCTCGATGCATTTCGAGCGAGCGATATACAACATGACCGAGCCCATTGCCGGCAAGTGCGATCCGTATCGCACACGCGACAAGTAGAGTAGAATAAATAATGATAACATACTTGCCTTAGAATCCGGTGCTGTTTTCTGCCCTGAGTTGAACTGAAGTATATATCCGCTGACCTGTTGTCTTCTCGGCTGTCATATTGGTCTTCCCAGCTGTTGCTGTCGTGTGTTGGTTGTGACTATATTGAAGCCAGAGATATACAGTGCGGCGTGGTGACGTATCGAGACTTGCTCCAGACGTCATATGGCTGCAGCGAAACGCAAAAGCAGCAGCGCACGCTCATCCAAGCGTACGCACAAGCACCACGTCGTAATTCTTAGATCGTTGAATACAGGCGGCCGTGGTCGAGCACTCCGAGCGTGAAGCAACGCGAACCGTTGCCGGCAAAATACGGGAAAATACTGAGCCAGCAGAGAGGGAGGGGGAGGGATGGTTACCGTGGCAATGCTTTTTGCGCTGCCTGTGATCCACGGGCGGTTCGTTCCTTTGCAGCTTGTTTGGAGACTAAGTGGTTGCGCGCGGCCCGCTTCACTCTGTGGCTGCTCCTGAACGGTCTATTCGTTCATCACGTGCGCTTATTGGGCTCCGTTACTCCTTTTTCGGGTAATTTTGCGTTAGAGTGCACCGTTACGACGTGGAGGTAAACGATGCCGTACATGACTTCAGTGTCATGATTATCATGTTTGGATGTGTCGATTACCTTCGTCATCTATTCACGTCACGTTTTTTTAGTACACACATGTAAATTTCACATGTGGCTCCACATGTTAGCTCCACATGTAAATTTAGTACATGTGGAGCTAGCAAAACGGCTGTGAGCATGCTATGACCGTGGTATGTTCTCATACTCCTACATGACATGCGTGTCAGGATTATCATGTTTGCAGCAGTAATATATTTCTTCATTCATTGAAGTCGCGTAACACGAAATTTGGTATATGTGGAGCTAGCAAAACGGCCGCAAGCGCATCATGAAGGGCCCAATGTACTCCGATGTAGCGTTGACGCGCGCGCACGCTGGGCACAACGACGCTACGTTAGCAAAACGTGAGCACTCTATAGTATGACGCAAGACACGACCAGCGTCCGTCAGCGCGGCCCGACGGCAACCGGCGCGACATGCGACATGTTGCATTTCGCGCCGATGCGCTACCCAAACAACACTGCGTCGCCCTCTTTTCGTGGCGGAGGGATGCTCAACGCGCGGAAACGCGCATGCGTCAAAGAACGCAGCATGGCACGCTCCTGCGAGTATAATTGATTGATTGATTAAAACTTTATTTTTGTCCTGAGAAGACGCAGGGGAGACCCCACGGCACCCGGCTAATCCCACGTTGGGGCCGTCAAGCCGAGCTTGGCGGCCCGTTCACGGGCACTCTGGACGGCCAGGGTTTGATCCTTAAGTTCGGGGCTGCGTAAGAGCGCAGCCCACCTGTCCTCGCTGAGGGCGGTGCCGATGGCTTCACATTCCCACAACACATGATTGAATGTGGCTAACAGTCCACAAGCGGGGCAATCCGCACTTGGATACCGTTCAGGGTAGATGGCATGAAGAACCGCAGGGTTAGGATACGCACTGGCTTGCAATAGTCTTAGGGTGACTGCCTGCGCCCTGCACAAGGCCGGGTGTGGGAGAGGGAATACCCTTCTTGACAGATAGAAGTGCTTTGTTATTTCGTTGTCCGTAAGTAAGGGTTCCCAGCGAGGCAGGGGGACTGTGGAAGCGGCGTGGTCGGTGAGTCCTCGCGCGGCCTCGTGTGCGCCCTCGTTCGGGTTAGAGGTAGAGCCCTCAATCGACCCCAGGTGAGCGGGAAACCAAGCGAGAGAATGGGGTGTGATACTCTTGAAGCTTTGGAGAATGCGGAGGGCCTGAGAGGCTACCATCTCGGTTTCGTAGGCTTTGATAGCCGCCTTGGAGTCACTGTATATTGACTCTCTGCGACTATCTAGCATACCCAGCGCGATTGCAACCTGTTCGGCTATCACGGGCTTCGATGTGCGTATTGTGGCGGAGCAAGTGAGCCTGGAATTTGAGTCGACGATGGAAACAGCGAATGCCTCTTGTTGGACATATGGCGCAGCATCCACAAAGCTTGCATCAGTGGGGTTGCTACGGGCGTGCTCGAGCAGAGCTCTACCCCTGGCCCTACGCCGACCGACGTTGTGCGCAGGGTGCATATTGCGGGGAATGGGTGCGATGCGCAATTGAGACCTGATGTTTCTGGGAGTCTGCATGGAATGGGGGAACTGGTCAATAGAGTTGAGGCCCAAATCATCGAGTATCTTACGGCCAGATTTGGTTCCGGAAAGCTTGAGCAGCTGTGAGCGCTCTTGCGCCTCGATTATCTTTTCGAGTGTATTGTGAACACCGAGCTTGAAAAGGTTTTCAGTGCGAGTGCTTGCAGGCAAGCCGAGCGCGAGCTTGAAGACCTTTCTTATGAGGGAATCGAGCTTACTTCGCTCTGCAACATGCCAATTATACATGGTTGCCGAGTACGAAAGGTGGCAGAGCACAAACGCATGTATGATGCGGATGAGATTGTCTTCCTTGATTCCGCGGTGTCTGTTGGTGATCCTCCGGATGAGACCGAGAGCACTTTCCGTCTTAGTAGTGATCTGTCTCAGTGCAGCGCCGTTAGCGCCGTTGGACTCGATATACATTCCCAATGTTCGGAGCGAATCTACTCTGGGCACTGGGGACCCGTCACTAGTGAAAAGCCGTATTTCACTTTGAGACGCAGGTTTCCAGTCACGGTGGCCACCGCCTCGGGGTCTTTTCTTGTAGAGCAGAAGTTCAGATTTCGATGGGGAGCACCTGAGACCGGTGGGACGGAGGAAACGTTCGGTCACGTCGATTGCGTGCTGCATGGCTTCCTCAACTTGACCGTCGCTCCCGCCGCTGCACCAGATGGTTATATCATCTGCGTAGATGGTGTGATTGATTCCTTGAATCTTCGCGAGTTCCTTGGAGAGCCCGATCATCACGATGTTAAATAGTGTTGGTGAAATAACTGAGCCCTGAGGCGTGCCGCGTGAACCGAGGTTGATCTCTCGTGAGAAGTACCCTTCGATCTTGAGCTTGGTAGTTCTCTGGTAAAGAAAGGATCTCACGAAGTCGTAGACCCTCTTCCCTAGCCCTAGGCTGGCAATTGACTGGAGAATGAATTCGTGAGAAACGTTGTCGAAAGCCTGCTCCAAGTCTAATCCAAGGATGGCTCTGGTATCTCCTGTGCTGCGGTCGATGATCTGATGCTTTATCAGCTTCATGGCATCCTGTGTCGAGAGACCAGCTCTGAAACCAATCATATTGTGGGTGTACATGTCATTAGTCTCGAGGTGCACCTTGAGTCGGTTCAGAAGGGCGTGCTCTCTGACCTTACCGACACAGGAAGTTAAGGAAATTGGTCTTAGATTATCTATTCCTGGTGCATTACGAGGTTTCGGGATTAGAACGGTGTAGGCCGCCTTTCATCGTGCGGGAACCTCGCCACTGCGCCACACCTCATTAATCTTTTCCGTAAGGAATTTGATGGAGTCATCATTAGAGTTTTTGAGCATCTTATTGGTTATGCCATCAGGGCCAGGGGCGGATTTGGCATTTAGGGAAAAGAGAGCCTGCCGTATCTCGGCCACAGCATATCCCTGGTCCAACTCCGGCACGTCGCACCCCACGTAGTCCGGAAACTGTGTGGGTCCAGAGCTATCCGCGACTCGCAGATACCTGTCTATAAGCTTGTTCACAAACAATTCGTCCGGGGTAGAGTCAGTAGCAAGATGGATGGCTCGCGCGAGGGATCGCCTCTGACTAGACCTGGTGCTGCCCTGATCGAGAAGACTGCGAGTATATGACAGGACCGGCGCCTGGCGGGGCAACGTCAGCGTGACTTTACGAAATGAACGCTGGCGAGCACACGCACAGCATCACGTCGAAATGTATTGGCACATTGACTGTGGCATGTAGTCATGCTCTCACATCGCCCGTATCTCATGATTATTATGCTTGCGCCAATCACATGCCTTAGTCATCCACTGGCGTCACCTAATACCAAATTTGGCATCTGAAGCTAGCGAAACGGCCGTGAGCGCATCATAAGTGTGGCATGTAGTCATGTTCTTACATAACACGCATGTCGTGATTGTCATGTTTGTATGTGTCATTTACCTATGTAGTCCGTTCGCGTCGCGTGATACCAAGTTTGTTCATGTGAAGCTAAAGAAATGGCCGCGAGCGCATCATGAGTGCAGCATTTCGACTTGTCGTTACATGACACGCATCTCATATTTTCATGTTTGCACCAGTGTCATACCTTCGTCATCCATTCACATCTCGTTATTAATACCAAATTTGGTATATGTGACGCTAGCGAAACGGCCCGAGCGCATTATGAGCGTGGCATCTAGTCATGTTGTTACTTGACACGCACGAGTAAAAACATCCAACTACTCTTGAGTGTACTGCTCAAATTGCCTGTCTTTGCATCAACTATACGCTATAAAGAGTGCGAAGTGAGCCTTGTTTGGCCCTAAAGTCCAGCCAAACGGACCTGAAAAAAACGCCGGGCCTGCGCGGTAGGCGCAGCACAGTCACAGCGAGAGCTAGAAGAGTGGTGTTTCAGAGTCTACAACGCCACGCATGTCATGATTTTCATGTTGGGGCCTCTCGCTTGTGTTCGCGATGCAATCACGATATACCATACCAGTTTTCCAAAATGCCATGTGAACGAAACCACCGCAAGAGCTGCAGGACCATGAAATGTAAATATAGACATTCATTACATACATGTCAAGATTTTCATGTCATGGCTAGTCAGATATGTTCTTCATACAGTCATACTATGGCATACTAAGTTTGATATCAATACCATTATTGAAACGGCCAGGTGAGCTCAATGTCACATGCGGATAGATAGATGGATAGATAGATAGATGGATAGATAGATAGATAGATACGCTAAAGGTCGCCGAAGTTCGTTAAGTAATGCTTCGCATATAAAAACCTCGCACTAATGACATTGTGGGACTCGAACATGGGTCTACTGGGTGCGAGCTGAGTATTTTACCACTGAGCCACACGGCTGTTTAGGACCTGTTGTCAAGCTTGCCTTAGGCAGGCTTGATGTCGGGAAAGCAATCGCGTTATTACGACTTATAAAGCGTTTTAAAACAGCGAAAGAACAACCAGTCGTCGCACAATGCGAATAGCGTAAAGAGTGGGTCGTCCACTGTTCCAACCCAATACAGAAGCTTGCTTTTGTTCCCCTATTAACTGTGGCGTATGCCCACTTCAGCCATAATTCCTCATCGTCGTCAGCCAGTGCATGAGCAATCGGCACGAAATTCCTTGCAAGTTTTTAGCAGATACCACGTTTCTCAGAAGATTGACGAAAAATAGCAAAGCTAATGCCAGCCTACTTCCAAAAAATTTAATATTATTATCCTTATGGGTATCAAGCAAGCGTGATTGCAGTAGTTACCCTAGGAGTCTTTTGAAAGGCTCTGAAAGGCTGCTCTTCTAGCTTTTGCTGTGACTGTGCTGCGCCTTTCGCGCAGGCCTGGTGTTTTTTTCACGTTCGCTTGGCGGGTCTTCAGGGCCAAACAAGGCTCACTTCGCACTCATTACAGCGTATAATTGATGCAAAGAAAGGCAATTTAAGCAGTACACTCAGGAGGAGATAGATGTTTTTACACATGCGCTTCTTTGAACTTTTTAAACTTTATTTCTTTCAGCCATGAAGAGAACCAGTAAAAATCTTACATATAGAATGAATCTTCAGTGACTACATTCATCGTGTGAAATAATATCTGTCAACGAACGGAAACGTCAGCGAAAATAGGAATATTACTAGTTGCTCATAAATGGCGGTGATCGACACATATGAAGAAGAACATAGGACCAAGGACCTGTCCTTGGGGTCAGTCCTCAATTCTTTGTGATAGTTCTTGCCGCTTTGGTAGTATTTTTAAATACTTAAAACGTTCATCGTAGCTTAGTATTCACGTTCGCTGTTCACCAATCACATATATACTCGGTTTCTAACGAGACCGCATATCACAAGAGAACGTTTCTAAAGCTAAGCTGTGTGGGGCTAGGTTCTGGTGAAGCGTGTCTGTAGGACACGTAGAACTATTTTCAGCTCTCCTAAACCTTCGCCCATCTTTCCTCCGCGCAAGTGAACCTAGACCCTCACTACCACCGATCTGTCTATCACAAGTGTAGCAGTACTTGGCAGTGGAGCTCCCTATCAAAGGTCTATTTTCGTGAACTCAAGTTTGTACCGGCACTGTTATCACATCAGTGTATACTGCATGGAAGAGAACAAGGATGGACAAGCACATGGGGACAAGTGAAATTATTAACTGAAGGTTTCTTTTTCACAAACTGCATGCATATGAATAGAACATGAAAAGAACAGTTTGCTCTTAAAAAACAAACAGAAACAAAAATTTCTGCACCAGCTACACGACGCTGAGGAATAGGCTCGATGTCCATGCGTTCTATTTTTCAGGAAGTGTAGCTGCAGTGTTTGCCTAAAAGAGCCATTAACAGTTTGCTGGCGCTGTTGTTAGGTTGGTGCACAATTTTCTCGGCTTCAATATTTATACTGTAAGGACCACCTTTGTGCCTCTGTATTCCTGCCGTGCTTTCAGTGGAGCATGGAAACCACATCTGGGACACCCTGTGCCAACAAACCTTCATCTAAGTTGCGAACATTGCGTTTGTACTCAAGCAGGCACTCATAAATTAGGATACTTTCCAGTCTGTGCTATATGACAAAATGATAACAAAATTTTGTAAATTGTATTCATGTAACACCTCAAAACTGCGTTTATGAATGACTTTGCTAGAGCGTCGAGGCTTGCTATTAGCACATGCCAACCTGGCAAGTTGGGAGAGCTTGTAAGATGCTGTGAATGTGCGCGCGCATACGTTGAGCTACTTTTTAATCCAACGCGATAGCTGGTACATATATAGAATCACCGCGACTTGGCCGTTTTTGCTTATGTTCATTTCATTGTGCTGAACACTTTCTCCTTGTTTGGCCTTCTTTGTGGTTTCATCCACAGGAGCGATAAACGAGTATAGGTAGCTAGCATCTATTTCGACGCATTAAATTTTGGAAGTTGATGTCCTAAATAGGGATACAAGACTGATCTAGGGCGCAAGTAAAGTAGGAGTTTACTATGCCCCTCCTATCTTTCTGTGAGCTGATATAACAGCTGAAAGAAGTTTCATAACCCAAAGCTCTACGTAGGTTTTATGGGTAGGTAACAAATGGAGTTGTTCAGTGTCAGTTTGAGGGTCCGGACGAGTGGACTCAAAGAGGAAAGACATTTGGTGAGAGCTGCATTAAGCTGATTGATTCACTGTTAAACATTTTATTTTAATGTTGTGGGGTCTCGAGTGGCGAGAGAGCACCACACTCTTGGAGTGAACGGACTCAGTAGATACGGTCGAACAGAAAAAAGCCAGACAACTTACATTCAATTATTTACCTGCTTTTAGAACGATGCTATCGTCAGCCGAATCAGTATTATAACATCAATTGTGATCAACAGGCTATAACATTATTACAAAATATTCCACCACACTCATCAACGTAACAAACACAATAACACACCCAAGGTGGCATCACCAATGCTTGAATCACCCGAAGGGCACCCGGTAGACGGCCCACGGCGCCGTGCACCGGAGTCCCACTGCGAGAGAACACCGTTTGCGCTAAACGCCATCAGCGAAAAAGACTCGCTCAATTCGCTCCTGCCGCCACCACGGCTTGTCGCCAGGGGTCACCAGAGGCGCTTGCAATCTAACCTTGATGACGATAGCGGTAATCACCGGATGGATAAATGTATGGATGGATATGGCTGTACCCTTTAGACCGGGCGGTGGCTAGCGCCACCAAGCCGTAATACTTAATGAACCAAAAACTTGATTTATTTTTTTCTTTAGAGAGTAAGGTGGAAGATTCGTACTTTGCAGTGAAAGGTTTAATTTTCACTCGTGCCTTGGCTTTAGCCACCAATCAGATAACCTCCTTTTAGTTAAATATACCCGTTTGAAGTCTATTTTGCCCTTCCTGTGCCAAAACCCCAGTTCTTTGAAAAACTCTGCGCCATCATCCTGAACTATAAAGTGAAGCCTTTACAGAACATTATCAAGTGTTTGGCAGTTTCTTCTCCTTCTCCACGCGCACTGCATACCGTGTCTATCCTTTCGTATTTGGCCCGACATGTCTTGGTTCGGAATACTCCCGTCCTGGCCTCAAACAGTAGAGAACTACCTCGAGTATTATCATAGATCCTTTCCTTGGCAATTTCCTGCTTAAAAGTTCTCTAGATCTCTAGCGCGGAGGACTTCCTAATCATGCCAATTCTCCACAAGTCGGCCTCAGCTTCCTTCCCCTTCTTCTTAACCGATAATTCTTTTTGGTTTGGCCCCCTACTGTTCTCTAAGTATTTAACAGTAAATTTTCTGGTTCGCCATTTTGTATCGCCATTCTTCATGTACAAGCAAATGAATAACTTCCTAGCCCAACGCTCCTCCCCCATTTCTCTCAATCGCTTCTCAAATTTTATCTTGCTGCTAGCTTCCCTGCCTTAAAATGATGTCCATCCCAAATCACCTTGTACTCCCTGATTTGGTGTATTCCCGTGAGCTTCTAAGGCAAGCTTACCTATTCCACGTTGCTTAATTTCTAATCTTGCTTGAACTTCTAATATCTTTCACGAGACCGCACTGCCGGACGTCAGACCAGGAACCGTGACCCCTTTCCATATTCCTCTCACAACATCATACCCATATTCCTCTCACAACATTATACCTATTGCAATTCCACAGTGCCCTGCCTTACATCACCACTGCATTCCTGTTACCTTTAGTCATCACGTATATTTCGTGTTTCCTTAGGTACTCGGCTCCAATGTTTATCCATACGCCTAGATATTTGTATTTATCTGTTATCTCTAGCGTGGTCTCCTGCATTTTAAGCTCACTACCTTCATTGCCAATAAAAATCATGTCAGCTGATTTTTCTTTACTGAATCTGAAATCTAGTCTATCTCCCTCATCACCGCAGATGTCCTTCAATCTCTGCAAATGTTCCTTGTTGTCGGCCATAAGCACTCTATCATCTGCGTACATCAATGCTGGTAGTGCCTGTTCAATGAGTTTTCCTTGTTTGGCGAAAGAGAGGTTTAAGCCCAGCCTACTTTTCTCTAATTTGGCCTCTAAACATCATGAATATCAAGAGTGACAGGGGACACTCCTGCCTAAGCCCCCGTTTTACCTCTGCAGGCTTGGATGCCTGTTTTTCCCACTTTATAATTCCCTCGTTACCTTTATAGATATCCTATAAGGGCTGCTTTACAATATCTCGTTCAAGAACGTCCAGGAAACTGGGTCATATTTTGTGATTCGAAGGCAGCGCTTCAGAGTTTGCAGTCTGCCATGCGTAGGAGGAGTCATGACCAATTGGTACAAGAAATAAGACATTGCCATCATGAAGCTCTAGCACGAGGGCATGATATTATATATCAATGGCTGCCTGGACATATCGGGATTACCGGAAATCAATTACCGATGATGCAGCCCGCTCAGCCCATGAAGGAACCCGTGTAGTCCCGATTCCTCTATCAAGGAATGATGCAGCAAGACAACTTTACATGCTGGCTCGAGATCTCACACGCACGTTCTGGTCGTCTACCAGCTTCCAAAGGTGTCAATTTTATGAACTGGATCCTTCGCTCAAGCTAAAGCTACCATCACAACTTTCCCGCTCCGATGCGACACTGTTATGCCGCCTTTGGTTGGGTGTTGCATTTACAAAGGTGTACTCCTTTCGCATTGGTATGGCAGACACTCCTACATGCGACTACTGCGGAGCTGAAGAGACCGTCGAACACGTCCTGTGCAGCTGCGCTTGCTACGACACACAGCGATGCCAGCTCCGGGTGGTTTTGAATCAACTTGACCCCGGACCATTTTGTGTGCAGAAGATACTAGGACCTTGGGCATCTGCCTCAGTTGCGCAGAAACCAACTAAAGCACTGCTAATTTACCTAAGTCAACAAACCTGAGCGACCGCCTGTAGACTGCGTGTGCTCCCCGAGTGTGCTCGTGATTGTGTGTACCTTCTCATCTCTCTGCAACCTCTGTTCTCCCCTTTATCCCTTCCCCAGTGCAGGGTAGCAAACCAGATGTGCGTCTGGTTAACCTCCCTGCCTTTCCTTGCATCTTTATCTCGCTCTCTCTCTCTTTAAAAGATTAGTGACATCTTCCACGCCAAGTGTGTCCAGTATTCCCCACAAGTTCTCTTGATATCCAAAAATGCTAGCTCCCGTGATAAAAAAACGCTCCCTTGATATCCAAAAATTCTAGCCACAGAGGTTTGTGTCTCTTTTCTGCTATTTCGATGCACTGCGTCAGTGAGAACAGATTGTCTTCCAACCTCCTGTGTTTCTAAAACTCATTCTGCAGTTCCCCCAGCACCCCCTCATCCTCTATCTATGCCTGCAGCCTTTCTTTTATAATCTGCATCGCCAGCTTTAAGACCACTGATGTTGCTGTTATAGGACGTTAGTTGTTTATGTCAGCTTTGTCCCCCTTTCCTTTATAGATCATGCTAATCTTGCTAAGTTTCCATCCATCGGGGACTTCACCATCGATTATTATTTTGCTCACTGCCTCTCCAAAGCCTGCTTAGGCTTTGGATCTAATGTCTTTATCAGCATAATTGGAATGCCATCTGGGCCTGTTGATGTACTATTAAGAACGCTTTTCTCAGCCCTTTCACGCCACCTACCGCTCAATAATTGGGACCTTCAACTATGGCATCTGCGCAACACATGTTCGCCCCTCGCCGAAATCAACTTCACAAAGCGTATCAGCACCCTCACAACGCATAGGAAAGTGCGCTCATATACTGTACCGTTACAGAATACGGCTCGTGCTAGTGTTAGCAGTCATTCTGACCTACTAGCTGCCTTTCTGTTCTCTACCTATGTAAGATATAATGGCCATGTACATCAAAATTGGAGTGTGTTCATTGGAGTTTCTTTTGCGCGGATTCTGAGTGGTTGCTTGCTGCCAAAATTCGCCAGGTACTTAAAGAGCGAATAAGCTGGGATGACGTGGTGAGAATTTTCAGGTTTGTAGATCACAACCAGGCTGTTTTAATTGTTATTAGATCTTTTTCAGTAGACTTCAAGACACATTAATCGTAGAGTCATTGAGAGTGACAGTGATAGTTATTCTAAGTACTGAAAATTTTGATTACTGTGAGCTGTTAAATATGCGCAAGGGTCCACATAATCGCCATTGTAATCATAACTGGCTTAATTTAGGTCTACCTGAGAACAACAGCTTTTTCTAATGTATTCCTCCCAACAGCCCTGTCCTCCACGATCAGATCCCGTTCTATATCTTTGTCATGTCCTCTGAGATAATTTATGTAGTGCTTCCCATAAGTTGGTGTCGATTCCATCGTTTGCAGAGAGCCCGTTGTCTGTCCTTTTGGTTGTGGGATCGCACAAAGTATATATATTTTTTTCTCTTGCTTCAACTTCTCCCAGGCTTCTGCACTTGTTATCTTGCCCACTCAGGTGTCCGATTTTTTATTGTTACTCCAAATAAAGAAGGGAAAGGTGAAGGGCGGTTTTTTTGTAAACAAGAATAATAAAACAACACATTAATAGGCCAAGTAAAACATGTGTGATGATCTTTGCAAAAATCGTGATTTGACGTTAGAGTTAATGACTGTCGTTCTTATTTATTCTTGTTTTTCCAAGAGTCAATGGTCGTTTCATCACATGTTTTGTAGGTCAGAGCTTCTTTTCTTCGTACGAACTGATAAAAAGTTGATCATAAGCACTGTAAGAGCTTGTTCCATCACCATGAATACTAATATATTTTTTATGGGCTCACTGTACATACAAATTCCACCCCGATGGAACAATGGCGGTGGCACTTGGCTGCTGGCCAGCGAGTTGTGGGTTCGAGCTCGACAGCAGCAGTCGCATTTCGATGTAGGGGAAGTGCTGGAGGCCTATGTACTGAGCAATATCAGTGCATGTTGAAGAGTGCCAGCTAGTTTTTAATTTCACGAGCGCATCAATAAGACGTGCCCTATTACCAAATCCTCACTTTGACAGCAAATCCTTAATTTGGCAGGTAAAATTTCAATTACCAAATAATTTATTGCTATATTTCTAAAACAACACACGCTGGAAGACTGTCAGTGATCATTATTAAAACAGACTCGATGTAGCATTAGGTTAAGCAAAATCTTAGGATTCCTCAATGTTGGGAACAATGCGGGAGAAGTATGACTCTATAAGTGTTGACTTTTTATGTAAATATAGAACAGTGTCGCGTGAAAGGTGCTTCGCATGATCCTCTTCAGACACTCTGCAGTCAGAACAGTCGGTACGTGCTATCCTGCACATTGAAAATTGACTCAGTCTAAGGCACATGAAGCCCCTCAAACGAGAATATGCTGTCTCAACTGTCCAATGAAAAATACATTTCACTCTGTGTGTGAGTTTGAGAAAAAAGCAAACAAAAAGCCGCAGTATCATCCTTCAGATGGAGCACGGTTTGGTATATCAATGTGTTACAACTGCGCAGACTTAGTTTTGCAATTTTGTTAGCGGTGTATATTCAGGCTAACCGTCACTTACTAAGTATATAAAATTTACTATTCTTTCTTAATTAGGAGTAGAAGTAAGGATGCAGGAGAGCTGGCGGCAAATCCTGTGACAGTAGTAAGATATATATTATACTACAATATTAGTATTGTCTTACGCGACAGTCAGATATGATATTATCAAATGCCTTAAATTTGTATGGGGCATATCCACGTTAGCGACCGCCCCCCCCCCCCTATATTGTGGACTGGTTCGTCCACTATATTGTGGACTGGTTCGTAAGGACACCTATATGTTTTCTGCAACTGTCTGTAATCAAGGTAGGGCTCAGCTTGGAGTTTGTGGCGAGGACTTCATGCAGGCCTAAAGTTTTGGTCCGTATGAACCTGTTTTGAAGTAAATTTCGTTGAAACCATCAGTGTGGCTTGTTACCATAGCATGGTCGTACCTCTCGACGGTAGCGCGAAATTTGCGTCAGGTGGTGACGGACCGCAAGCATTGAATAGATCACAAGTAGCTCTGTTTCAGCACAAAAAAGATGATGACCAAATGAGTGGCACCTACTCTCTCTCTGTCCGACGTCACCGTTAGAAATGAAAGACAATACTACACCCGAATGAAATTAAACGCTAACTGATAGCACAAACAAACATAAAGCAACCAAAAGCAATATTTTCTGTATCTTGTTTTGGCAGTAAGTAGCGTATGTAATGTGGCTATGCGGGAAGGTTTTTCGGCTAGAGACCACTACTTTTTATTTTTTGACACATTACTTGCGTTATCTTGCTTTGTTGTCTCAACGATGACCGATTGTTCTGCTTTGAGAGTCGGGCAGAAAGCTTTGACTTTTGATGCAAGCTCACTGAAAGGGCGCCGACAAAGGAGAATAGAAGCATTTTATGCTGAGGGTCATGAAAACTACCAAACTGAGGAGGTCTCTGCCCAACCACATTTATAACAACTCAAAGGGTACCTTATGCAATCGTTGAAGGTAACGCTAAGCCGTAAGCCATGCGATGTGGCGATATTGCGATACACTATATACATAGCTTACACCACTTTTATAACGGTGAAGTTACGCGGACATAAGAACAGAACATCGCTCACACAAAGCGAAAATGTACCTCCTCTCGCAAAGCTTTGACACCGCCTGGTGATTATCTGCACACTAGAGTGCACGGTCCATGCATACGGAAAGCCTCGCGAAGAGATTGAGGAACATCTTTTGCCGTATTATCTAGTATATAGACGCGGAAGCAGCAACTGCACAATCATGTCATGGAAGACAAGGCTTTCTTCGTGTGGGGGGGGGGGGGGGGCTGTGGCAGATTTTTAACTGCGTAGCACTTTATGAGCCTGTCATTCATTCGCAGATATCATGTGGCGTGATTACTCTCAAAATCAGGTGGTCGATACAGTGCTAAAACTAAACTAGCAATGCCCAAAACCAAATTAAAACAGCCAACGTGATCTTAAATGTTATAAAAACCCAAAACAACTAAGAAGTAATCGCAATAACTAACTTCAAATTTCTAATCACGCTTTGCTGCAGGGTTCACACATAACAACTGCCGTAAAACGATTGATGATTTGTGGGGTTTAACGTCCCAAAACCACCATATGATTATGAGAGACGCCGTAGTGGAGGACTCCGGAAATTTCGACCATTTGGAGTTCGTTAACGTGCACCCAAACCTGAGCACACGGGCCTACAGCATTTCCACCTCCATTGAAAATGCAGCCGCCGCAGCCGGGATTCAATCCCGCGACCTGCGGGTCAGCAGCCGAGTACCTTAGCCACTAGACCACCACGGCGGGGCTGCCGTAAAAAGCCGGAAATTGATAAAGAAATAATGCGCATATCATCAAACAACTTTGCTGATCTTCGTAACGCGATTCTACTCTTGCAGGAAAACACCTACATGCTTACACAAAACAATGCCGTCATCAGAGGTTTCCTAAACAGAGCAGTGAGAGCTGATTGAAAGGGAATAACGTGGAGCTACGTGCAACGCCTTCCTTCATTTTTCCATGTACTGAAGCAAACTTTTTACATGTGGTAAACCATAACAGGTGAGCACCCTCAGTGTGGTAAAAGAGGTTATGCTATGAAGTAAGGCACTTATGCCTTGTTTTCTTTTTTTTGCTGTGTCTGCTTTTAGTGCCGAGGGCTAGTGAGTGGGCTAGGAGGGCAAGCAGCAGCATTTTGGGAAACGAGGGGGGTCACTTTTTGAGCACTGCACTTGCGCCACCCCTCCTGTTATAACTGCAGCTTGTAAAGCACAGCATGTCATCAGTATCATCTAGCATAAAATGTTATGCCAAATATAATGGTGACGCCAACGAGCCCAGCGCAAGTTCAATTGTGGTATTTTCACATCGATTAGTTCCTTTCGCTGTTTTCCGTCAAAGGATGGATCCGAGAAGGAAGGACGACGCATGTGATATTTGACAACGCTAACTGCCATATACTTTTCTAAGAAACTCAGCAACATACAATACCTGTCACTAGATGGTGTGGCCTGTTTCGTCAAAAATACAGAAAAGAATAATTGCGACTGTTCACTAAAAATCACAGAAGCTGCCTACGACGAAAATAATGAAGGCCTCCGCAATATTTCTTAAGTTCCTTCTCGTATTGAAGCTTTAATTCTTCGTATTACTGCAGACCACTGGAGAAAATTTGAATCAACAACTCAGTTGCTGAAAATGCCAAGCAGATAACAAGAGAACCATAGGTTGTCAAGCCTGGTGTGCATCGCAGCGTCCTGGCTTTTTATGGTATACCTGTCAACACGGACGTTTAGAAAAAAGAACGGCCGCATTCCCTCAGCTTGCACACGCATTTTGTGCCACATTAGCACCGAATTTCCTGTATTTTTTATTCACTCTGTCCATCGTGATTCTTTTATATGTATATTTTGGGGGGCAAAAAATAGCACCTGTGTATGGCACAGCGGAGAAACTTTCTATCTCGCGTGAAAGAATGCTTGTGGTATAATATTACAAATCTCCAAACTTGCCTCGATCCCTCTCTCTCTCTCTGTTCATTATCTCGCTTCAATTGAAATTGATCTTCAGCATTATTTTTTTGGAGAGCAGCACAAGTATGCTCTTACGCTTAAGCTACGACACATTGGTATACAATTGGCTACACAGGAATTGTGAGCACAATCCATACATTTGCGTTGTCTACCAAAAGACACTGTCTCAAGGCATAAGGCATATTTTTTTCGCGTTTACTTTTATTATTCAATATTTTCCCTCGTTTTGTGTTGATGTCTGACGTCACAATGGTTGAAAAGACGTTCTGATAGTTTACATTGTGTTTCAGCTAACTCAGGCAAATAAGTTACAGAAATATGGCAATGGGAACACTGGTGTTGTCAGTACACACTAGCCCCTCCACCGCTCGCAAAACAAGAATCTGTTTTGTCTCCTCGGTACCTTCTTCGTCAGCAAAAGTTCATAACTCGCGAATCGTGTACGAATAACATTGTTGATAACTGGTGGCATTAGTTTCATTTGAAACCAATTAAGTTACTGGTTATTGCATGAAAGCTATGTTTGTATGTGAACTATGCATTGCATTGAGGACTATATATTGCAGCAGTTTCAGCTCACTATCATTTTTTTCATGTTGCCTACTTGTGGTGCCATGGTCGCATTATGTTCTAAACTTACGGCGTACCGGGTAGTGCGGCAGCTTCCTGGTTGCTGCAGCCACTCAACATGTAGAACTGTAGAGTTGTATTTTTTAAAAACTCCTTTCCAGAAACGCGTTGTGGGTGCTCAGTTCACGCATCAGTTTGCTTTTTGTGCTGCAAGTTTGAAACTTACTAGTGATAGCCAACTTGTAGTGGAATATAAATAATTAAACACGATTCTTTACAAGGAGACATGCAGTGATGATAAACAACTAAGTTAACATACACTTCCGTAATACTTTTAATAAATTAGACAACTAATTATAACACACTTTCCCCAGTTTGCGCAAAGTTACACGTCACGAAATATTGTTTTCCCTATCATTGCGTCTTTCAATTTTTTAACTGCCTTGCATGGATTGGCTGGTACCTCTTGTGTTTGGTTCACAATCTGCTCCACGAAAATTGTAGGCACTTGGTGCTTACATGTATCATATGTATTGCGTCTTTCCTTTCTTTCATGTGAATGGAGGGTCTCAAACTCACTTTAAAAGAGAAAAAGTGTGCAAATATGAGCACGAGAAGGATGTCAGGACACCACAAACCCTTACTAACAAATTAAGAAGCGCAGAACGGCGGTAAAGATGACACGAAAACCTGTATGCACTCTCCCATGCAATGTTGGAACCTATGAATCTGGCACGCGTGGTGCTTTACGTGAAAGATAATTGGTAATACATTAGATTTCGTCTTTTTTAGAAGATAATCGATGGTTGCCTTACGCACGTGCTACCGATATTATCAATATGCCAGGCCTCTCTCATCAGAAGTATTTCTTCATAATTTTGTCGGTACTAATGTGGAATGATCGAATTTCTGCGTGCACTTACCCTGTCAACAACGTAAAGAAAAATTATAAAGTGAGCCTCTGGTTAGCGATCTTTTTGTTCCAGTAATAATTGCTGGAATCTTGGAATCAGGAGTGAACTATCATGAAGCAAAGTGGGCTCTCTTTACACAGTCTGCGTTGGAAAATACAAATCGGCACACGTGCATTTTTTAGTAGTTTCTGTGCATCATAAAGTTAAGCACTTCAGCTCCAAGTTCAATAGCATATCTACTGGCTATCACAATCATAGGCTGACATTTCCGCAGCTACCCCTAGACAAACAACTTTATTGAAGTTTTAAGGGACTAGTCATGAAATAGCGGAAGAGCCATGGCTTCGAGATTCCGACATGGGAGCAGTCAGTGGCGAGCTGAAGGCCACAGTGGATACCCTACCCCCGGCATCCATCTAATTTCAAGTTTATTCACGTGATCAACGTAAATATGGCATTTCAGCAAATATGTCATTTCAATTTCCCTTATGGTCATTCTAGTACATGGGTGTATGTTTACTTTTTTCGTATTTTAAGTGCTAGAAATACTCGAATTCACGTTCAATGTTACGACATCTGGTTCTTTTCCACTTGCCCCACCCTCTCCGGCAACCGACCAAGAGGTCACGTGCGCATGACGTGCCCAAACAAGTCCAACCCCCTAGCACGCGAGCGGCATTGCTTTGTTGACCAGCGTTATTTTGTGGTCTACTGCCTGTTTCTGCGGGATAGTTTGGAAACGCTGGCACGCGGTAGAATAGATGGGCACAATGGATGTATTCCGTAGACGGCTAAATAGACAGCTAAATGAACGGTGGCCATCTTAAGTCCCATTCAAATTCACACGTAGCCGGCAACATAGACAGCTCCGAGAAGGCCGCGTCATATATAGACAAATGCGACGCAGGCTACATTGCTGTCTAAACAAGATGGCGGCTCAGCGAATAGCTCAGATAGATCCAATCTCGCCGGAATGATTGTCTGCACTTAAGCAGACGCTTTCCCAGACGCTCGATGTGAGTAACGTTTATTTGTTTTTTTATTTCAACACGAAATAAGCCAGAAATTACAATTGTAACGTTTGTTTATTTTAGATTTCTCTCTTCGACACGACATAGCGCATCGTCACGTGAAAGCCATCTAAACGTGTTCCATTTTTCAGACAGCATGGAATTGATGCTCTCTCCTAAGCAGTGTTAGTAGACTGTCTACATGCTGTCTAAGATTTGGAACACAGCCAATGAGTGCACGAACGCGTAGGAGCGTTCCACGGCGGTCGTCTGCTCGATCAGCTTACCGTGGGTACACGAACGCATGCGAAACGCCGACACATCAGCCCGGCATCTCGTTGCCAGTCACGGGAGAAAATAGAATAAACACGCGCACATTCCCTTATTGCGTATCGTTACTTATCTAGACCTTTATTAATCTCTTCAAGCACAAATTATGTAATCTACGCATGCCGTGTTAAATATTTTCGTCATGCCACGTGTCACTGTTCGCAACGTCAGAGCAGAGCCATCTGCGTAGAGTATCAACGTCACTGCATTGCCGTGTGCGTAGGGCCATTCATACGCGCACGTCATGCCCTCATTCACTGGAACCGCGCCGGCATAAGGGAGGAGGAGCAGCATTCATCTTGAAATTTGACCCATTTCTGCGGCGCGTAGCGTTGCGAATTTTGGCACATGTGATCGTGAACGCCTCATCTTCGCATTGCGCTTGTCAGCTCAAAATTGTCAAACTTTATGAGTGTTCCTTTGAAAGAACATGCGTAGTAGCGTGTGTTACCTTTGTAGTGGATTAGCGGCTTTAAGCCGCATAGTGATTGTGAAAATCCCGTGTTCTCACGCCCTATAGCTATCAGCATTGTTACAAAAATATTTTATGCTGTATACGTAATAAGAATTATGTATACAAGACGCATGTGTTTGTCAAAACATGAGTGTTACTTTCACTGCATTTCCAAGCAGAGAAATTTATTTTCAATATATTCACGAGCAGACGCGGGCCCGTGGTAGAGGAACACCCGCCTCCATCCCCACTATGACCCAAGGTTTATTATCCTTTATTTCACTTGCATCGTTCTCAATTTTTTGGGGATGCATGCATGATATGAGGATTTCTCGCTCACAACCCTCTACGATACAACGACGCTGGTGCCAACGGCAGAATTTCTGCGAAACGGCCTCTTTAACGCTATCGCGTTTAAAGGACTGCTGGGGCATTTTGAGCGTTCCACAACAAATAATGCACAATTGTAATGGCAGAGCCATCGTTCCCTCCAGCGAGGTATGGTCTCAATCATGTTTGCTTAAAAAAGGAATTAATCTTTTTTAATGCCTCTCCTGTAAATGTTATTTGTGTTGTAATTGTACTTGAAGCTTCCTCTTTCAACAGTCTAAAATTAAGCTTATGGCCACCTGTGAAGAAAGGGTTGGAGTCATATCTAAGCCAATGAGCGACTCATGCTTTTACTTCTATTTGAAGAATGAGCAAGGGTAAAAAATATAGGTCAATGAGAGGTGGACTGACAACACATATTTTTACTCACCATATACGTGCACTGAATGCCAGTGCATTTTATTCCAGTAATAGACCAGTTGCTTCATTGCAGCGTATTGTAAACAAACCAAATAATATATATATATATATATATATATATATATATCTGCACCTAATAATTCGATGAATCAAAGTATCAAAGTAAGACTGAATAACTTATTAGTGCTTATGTATATTTGAAAACGTACGCGCCAAGCAAGAGAACGATAACAAAGATTTTGACAGCCTATCTTAGCCGTATCTGAGCTTGTCTTAAAGTTGCAGTGATGAAGAATGAAGAAGTTAATCAATCTCTTGTTAACCATCAGGCGTCGTTTTACTCCGTATTCAGAAATTTCGCCATCACGAGTTGTATACACGGCAAGCTGTAAAATTGACGCATCACTTTCCCTGGTAACCAAGACAGTCACAACAAATCGTCACTGAAAGATAGGTGTGCAGCCTGCGTCTAGAAAGCTATTAGATCGATATTGTGATACAACAAGATATGAAAAGTGAGAGAGAAATAAATAGAGAGGAAAGGCAGGGAGGTTAACCAAGCTTGGCCCGGTTGGCTACCCTACACTTGGGGTGGGGGAAAAGGGGAATAATAGAACGAAAAGAGACAGAAAAGAAGAGGAGTAAGAAAGAGAAGCATAAATAGTCAGCTCGAAACTACACAGCACGGCCTCGCACAGTTCTTTCACAAGCGGTCGTGAAGTTTGGTGTTCCTTAAAAAGTACAAGAGGGCTTTCGTGGCTTTGCGCGTATGGGAAGCCGTCGGCCAAGGTCCCAGGATCTTCTCTTCTGTAAGCGGCCGTGAATCCAGCTGAAAGCGCTTGGCTTCCATAATACGTCGTTCGGTCTGGTATGCTGGGCAATGACATGGAATGTGCTCAAGCGTTTCCTCGCAGGCGCAGATGTTGTATGCCGAAGTGCTCGCCATTCCTAGGAGACGAGAGTACGAATTCGTAAACGCCACGCCCAACCTCATGCGACACAGTAAAGTTTCAGCGCATCGTGGGAACCCGGATGGCAAACGAAGTTGCAAGTTTGGGTCGATTGAATACAGGTGCGTGTTGGAGAAACCCTGCGTATTCCATTGTAGGAGAGATATACGGCGAGCAAGTGATTGTAGTAGCCTTGCAGCGTCCGTTCTCAAGAGTGGTATGGGCGTGCGCTGGTCTTGGTCATGAGCCGATCGAGCAGCTTCATCTGCGCGGTCATTGCCAACAATTCCGCAATGACTCGGCAACCACTGAAATACAATATCGTGACCTTCCGCGAGCGCTTCGTGGTAGTCATGCCTTATCTGATATACTGATTGTTCATGTAAAGAATTTGTAAATGATTGTTCATGAAAAGAATTTTCGTAATACAAGTGCGCTCAAACCATTACTATAAGGGAGCGTGGCACACAACACTACAATTTTTTTCCCGGGGTAGTTCTTGCTACACCAGCTTCAATAGTTGCAGCCAGCACATTGCAATACCGTGGCAACGCAATCGATGTTGATTGGCCTTAATCCGTATCGTGTTGGTGCAATGTGGCTGGTTCCGTTAAATAAGCTGCAGGAGGAAGCGTTTTATTGTGGAACGTTTGGATCCGTATCGATGTTCATCGCGATCTTCAGTGCACTGTGTGATAGCAATACTGCTGTGCTATAGTAAGACTTTGTAAGTGCAAATCTATTCACTGAAATATCAAACGGGGTGTGGCGCAGCTTCTTTTTCTGAAAGCGCAGACAGTCGTATACGTCTAAGGAGCTTCTCAGTGGGACTCATCATAGACGGCAGGTTGTCACTTTTACGACAAAGTTGTCCATGCGGACCACGCGCCATGATTATTGTCAGCGTAGTCATGAAAAAGTACGTGGCATGACAAGGTTAGAAAGGAAGAAACAAAATGAAGTGAGAGGTTGAAACTTACTTAATGGGGAGGGGAATTCTAAGAGGGAATGGATAGGGGAGCTATTGCCCCTGAAGGGGCAGGAGTTAGCCGGAGATTGACAGGCAAACATTTACCAAATAGAGATGAGTCTAGGGCAACTGACACGGACCTGAACGATGACTTGGGTCTGAAGGCCTGACTTAGCTTAAATAAAGCAAGGACAAGGAAACAAGCAGTAACTGGGGAAAACTGTTTGTCCTTCCATTCTGTTTCCTCAAGTCGACTTGAAGGGACGAAACTAAAGGGGAAAAGCTTTTCTGTCTAAAGGAACTGATGGCGCACAGCAGGCTAGTCAGACTTTTAAGTAAAACATCATTACAAAAGGGGCGCGCGCCCTCCCCACTTTCATCATCGTTCTCAATTTCACTTTTTGCATCACTCCGAAAATAACAGCACTGTTGTATCCTGCGTCAGAAGAAATAACTACCATTGATGAGAGGACGATCACAGAGACAGAAGATAAAGAAAAGTGTAAGTTATAGAGGCGAAATCGCTTCGCAAGGAGATTGAAAACCGAGTACACATCATCTGAAGATGAGCTGCTATCAAAGTATGGCGTAGCCCTGCATATAGCACACTATAGCAAGGTGATGGGAAAAGGAAGGGAGGGTTAGGAGGATACATGTAGACGTACAGAGAGAGTATCGCATACCATTGAAAGGAAGAGACAAAGAAAACGAACGGCAGAAAAAAAAGATGGAAAGAAAGAGCAAGTAACGAAAGAGGGAAAAACTTATAGAGAGTGAGAGAAAGAGATAAAAGAAGAAGTGGAAACCGGAGATACAGGGAAAGAGAATCAATACATTGGCTGAGAAAAAAAACAAAGCTGCCTTTCGCCATCGAGTCGTTTTAGGTGAATACATAAGCAGTCCTGTAACTTTTACTACGTGATTGCTAGCATTGATTTATTTGTTATTTATTCATTAATGATACCCTCAGGATAAATTCGCACATTATAGAGGGTAGGGGCGGAAATACAGATAAACAACAAATAAACACAGAAATGTGTAAACATACTAACATGAAGATAAGTATAATGATAAATTTTTACATGCAAGGGGTACACTTTATTAAAAGACAACTGAACTCAAACCACAAATAATACACTAAACAGCCAATAACGCTTACACCGGTTAGTAAAATTCACGATTGGGAGTTTATTACAGCATTCATTATTCGAGTGGGGTTGGTGATGCTTACTTATGATGCTGATAGGTTATTCCAATCTATTGAGGTCTTACAAAGGAATGATTGTGAACATGCTAAAGTTTAGTGACGAGGTACGCTGACCTTGTGCACGTGATCATGGCGAGCAAAATAATATGATGCCTGGTGAATCCAAAGTGAGCGAAGGAAAGTACTTCAGTATTTTTTATCAGTTCATCATACTGCGAAATTTTTTTATTACGCTACAAATTCTTCTACTTTTTTTCCAACCAATCAGATTGGGACAACAATTTATGTTGTACAATACGAAAATTCAAGGACATGTACAGTACTGCTCAAAGCTCATTCTGAGTGCAGCTTTTTGTATTGACCTTGCAATAAGTTGGTCGTGAAAGCCTCGCTAACTGAGGGACCGCGGAAGCCAGGCCGTGGGCGCATTCCACAACAACCACCGCAGATAGATCTCCGTTCATCCACCACCTTATTTTCCTACATGGTATCGGTGCACGATCTACGTCGCATGCCTTAAGGATGATGTCATCAGTGGCCGCATTACGGCGCGCACTACTGTGACGCCGCGGTTGTATGCCGCAGAGTATTCAGTCTCACACTACCGTTTTCTCCTCCTCGCAACCTCCTCGCTCTCGCGATATTTCATTTTTCTCTCAGATCCGCGTCTATCCTCTTTCGTTCTCCTCCACTCGGCCTTCTTTAGAGCTGTGCTCTAAAAGAAGTGTCACAAGCATCAGTATCATCATCCTTCATCAAACACGCTGATATGAACAACCCCTGTTGACGTCATCTAAAGAGTAGCTGTCAGAAAAAGGACTTTAAGACGCAGAAGGTGGAGATGGAAAGTGAGAATGTGGTACATGGCTTGGCTGTTCTGAAGATGCTCGTTCTCCGGAACACGCTTACGTTCAAATTTTGTGTAGCATGAACTTGAAATGCCTAACAAGCATGAACTCAATAGCTGGGCTTCAATAGCAGCGATAGGTTTGGTGTCTATATTAGGCCTACAGGCACTGATAAAAGCCCATCGGTCCAGCATCATCCGCACTTCATGTGAGAAAATTGATAAATGCACTGCGAGAAAGATTTGTCATGAGCAACAGTGACCGGCTGCGTAATCTAATTAAAGTGAGATAGAGACAACGTCGGCAAGCAAACTTCAAATATCAATCGACGTACCTACTAATTACGTTGCGCAACAGCATAGGCCGTGTTTCAACTAAGAATGCAAAAGCTTCACTTTTGCTCACGAAATGAAGAATCGACGGGATAGAGGACGCTATGTTAGGCGTAGTACGTTCTAGTTTGGCATGGGTTGCACATTGCCAGTATATGAGAATTGAGCTTTCAAGAAGTACGACTATCCTAGAGCCTTGTGACATGGTGCGAAAAGAATGTAGAATTAAATTTCACTCATGCGAAAACAAAGTTGCACAGGAGACCCTCAAATCCAACAGAAAGCATTGAATTCAGAGTCTTATACTTAGCATTGCAATATATGTACAAAAACATGCGCATAAGTGATAGCTGACTACGTCTAATTTATGTGTCTATGAGAAATACCACAGATGAAAACGTTAGCTCAGGGAATAACAACCTGAAGCTATATATGGGCTTGACTATGGCGCGAATCTGAAAAAATTACAAGTCGGAACTGTGAAGTTATGAAAAGAGAAGTAATATTTAAAGCGTTCTTTACGGAAAAATTCACTTGCAATTGACGTTTATTAAGACATTGCATGACGGCGTTTTAAGATCACCTTGACCATATGGGTGCCAACAGTACTTTCGAAATTTGGAGTTGACTGGAAGCATAACAACTCTTCCCACCGCAGCATGAATCTTCACTCTCAATGTGTTACGTGCCTTACATCATATTTTTACGTTACAAGGTTATGAAAGCGAATGAGAATGCTCTGCCATAGTTGAGTACCAAGTACTTAAAATCGTTAAACATTTTTTCTAAACAGATTCCTTAAAATCGGCGACTTTATGTCGAACGATCTTTATATAGCCGCTACGTGGCTTGGAACCATTGAATAACATATTAAGATATGTACACGCAATTCCTGCATATAGAAACTTAACTAACAGTTCCCGTGATATTCTCACTAGTGTACAAAAGAACAATGAGAAGAAAAGTGTTCATTGCTGCTTAAACTGGTTTAGTGTGTTTTCGGTGAACAATATCGCAACCTTCACAACGTGAAAGCCTATATGTAACAAATATAAGATTTACTGGCTGCTCCGAAAGTTGAACTATATTGCAGTTAAGCTTTTACGAAATAAGCCATTGGTGAATGAGAAAGAGGCACCTTCTCACTGCTCGGTTATTTGTGGTCGTGCTGGTGGTTCTTATCCTGAATCATTGAAAACGCTTTTAGAAGCTTGCTTATAGACGACTGTTTGGAGCACGTATATTTATAGTCATTGTAGTTCTGATACTGAAATAATGTTTAACTACTAAACCAATAAAATAAAGATTTACTGTAGGCACTAGCTGCCTTCTACGCAGGGCCTACTGATGTAGCAGTAGCACTCGGCTTGCGTAAAACTGCCCAGAGGTCATGTCCTTTGTGCTCTCTGATGACCGAGGAGCAAATATATTTTGCCTGCTTTTCACTTTCAACTTGCAAGTACTTTCAAGCTAATGTAGTTGCTACATCTAGCTGCCCTATTTGCTCTGTTTCATATCTGTCGGCATGATGGCGCATTAACCTAACAACATTCTCAAAGTATTTCATTCACAGCAGATAACCATGCCGAATCAATTTATGCTTTTTCCTCATTTACAGGGCTGTCTTCCTACTTAAAGATAATTTTTCCATATCTTTCGAGCTGATGTCCAAGCAATCTTATAGTACCAGATCAGCATGAAATAGCAGCTGAAGTTACATCGGCAGAGTCACAAAGTAGCTTGCTACTAGAAAAATAATGTACCGAGACATAGAGCAATATGTGTTGTCGCAAACGTCGTCACTAGAACTACATCAACAAAGCATGCGTAACTGCGTCATTGTTAGACAGTTTACAAATTCAACTCCCTTACGCTTTCACTTAGTGGTATTCTTCAGCAATGAAAACTGCCACGACCGACTGCTACAAAAATGACTATATGCATTCGAACATTCTCTCTCTCTTTTTTTTGAACAGAAGATTTCATTATGCAGTACGTTCGTCGTACTCAGTGATCAGAAAATAGTCAATGTCATGAGCCGTAACACGCCTTCTATTCTTTGCTCGAAAACCACGAGCGCAGATTTGTCCGGTATGGGATGGAATAACTGTTATTGCCGGAGGAATGAGTTAATCGAAAGAGAAAAAAATGTTAAATTACTGGCGAGATGGGTTTTCGACGAGGCAAGAATGTAGCCTACGTACCTGAGACGCAAATACGGGCATCGTAACCACTCTGTTAACCAGGCACGCTAGCATAACGTTACACATGCTGGCGTAGCCTCGAATTGTACTAAAAATCAAAGGGGCGAAAAAAAATGGATAATCAGAAGGGGATACGTGAGGGTGAAAACAAGGTAAAGAGGAGGGAAGAGTAATTCATAACATCTAAAAAGAGAAAAGAAAAAACACAGAGAAAGGAAACAAAGAAGAACAGATAAAAAGACCTAAATATATAAACAACTAAGTAGATAATTGAACAAAATTGAAGTATATAGAGAGGAGGAACGCCGCTTGCTAGACGCGAGCCGGACGCGCTCGCATCGGCTCCTGCTTTTTTAAATGTTTTTGACCGCAAATTTGCCGATCGACATCGGTTTTTCGACTCATCTGATCCAGTTTCTTTCAAGGATCGAGTGGATACCCGACTTTTGCGGGTAGGTCAAGCTTTAGAACTTTTATTTGGGTGTTTCACCCTGTGCCACGTTGGCGCTCAGCTCGGCCTGCCGAGCGAGACGCTTCGAGGATGCCGCTCGAGGAGATGGTCTTCGGCGAAGAAATCTCCAGGCAGAAGGATGAAGCCTCCGGATGGATTGATGCCCACTCTCGGAAGAAGCATCGTCAGGATTTTACGTCCGGCGACAGCCCTTGCCCCAGTGCCGGTCATCGTGCCGCCCGTCCAGCGCACCCGAAAGGGCCGATAAACAAGCTAATCGCCGCGTCGCGCCTGCCGCGACTGCCTAAAGATCACTACCGGGTTGTTGTACGTCCCAAGGGAGGCATGGATGTGCGCAAGGTCAGTGGAATCAAGGTTACCCAAGCTTTGGTGATGGCTGCTCGTTTCGGCCCGCCGCAGGCTGAGGAAGATATTGTTTGTGCCAATGAAATGCAGAACATTTTTGTGATCAGCACGCCACACGCTAGGAACGCAGAAGCCTACGCTAAAGTGAAGCAAATTCGAGTGGGAGAAACGCTCCATGAAGTCTCTAGTTACGTGACGCCACCCGGGGATACGTGCAGAGTAGTTGTTCGCGGTATCGACCCTGAGCTCTCTGATGACCGGCTTGGTGAGCTCTTCGTGCACGCAAGAAATCCGAAGGTTCTTGGAGTACGGCGCATCAAGAAAACGCCCACGGTGATCGTCCTGTTTGACGATATGAAAGTTCCAATCTACCTCATGTGTGGGACGAACCTGATCCGGTGCACGCTCTACCATCGACAAATCGACGCCTGTCGAACCTGCGGAAAGCTGGGACATCGCTCGGACGTTTGTCTCACTCCTACAGTCATCACCTGCCCGGACTGTGGGGTCTCATCGCCCCCTGAGAATCATACGTGCCAGCCGAAGTGCTCCATCTGTGGAGGAGCGCATCCGACGGCGGATCGGGCCTGCAAAAGCAGGTACCAGGTTCCCTACATCGTTCGGCGTAGAAGGCGACGACGGAGAAAAGCAAACAAGCAGTGCGCGGAGTTCGTGCCACAGCAAGCTACCGGGCTTGGGTTCAACCAGGGGGGTGGCCTTGATAACCCTGGGCGGGGTGCGGGTCACCTGCTCTCGCTCGAGGGATAGGTCTGCCTCCTGTGCCCGGATTCAGCAGGAACCTACCTGGGCTGAACGAGTGGGCCCAAAACGTGAGTCTCGCACTATCGTGCAGCGCCAGTTGCCAGAGCAAGCTACGGCTAGAATACACCAGCTAGAGCGTGAGAATGCAACTCTGAGGAGTGAGCTTCAGGAGATTAAAGCATTAGTTGAGGAGCTTAGGCAGCGCGAACGCATGCCGGAAGGGGCGGTGAAAGTGCAGCAGGCCGAGGCACAAACTAGAGGCGGTAAGCAAAAAGCCGCTGACCCTCCGGTAGATATCGAGAAGGAGTTCAGTGACTTTAAACAGGAAACTATGGGGGTGGTCCATGAAATTAAGGAGGCCATCGCTGGTGTCAGCTCTGTCATCCAGTCCCTTTCTGCAAGGGTGGTGGTGGTGGAGCAAAACCTAAGTAGCAATCATGGCGAAGCTAAATAAAACATTTGTCATTTGGCAATGGAATTGCGCGAGCTTCCACAGGGAAGAAGGCAGTCTTGCAGCAGTTCGTCAGCTCACAGGAGAATGAACCAGCCGTAATACTCCTCCAGGAGACCCTTAAAGGAGAGGTGGCCCTCCGGGGTTATCGCTCCGTGGCCTGCTGGGGGGAAGGAAAACGCGGGGTCGCCACCCTCATATCCAAAGAGTTCTCCTTTGAGGTTCTCGATGTACGTCCAGATCTAAAGGTGGAACACATACTCATTGAGCTAATCCCAAACTCTCGGCTTAAGGAGCACCTATTCATTCTCAACGTTTATAGCTCACCATCTGATACTCGGGAGACTTTTAGTGCGCTTCTCTGCAAAGCCTCCAAAATCGTGGGCTCGGCTCCGTTGACAGTTGCTGGCGACTTCAATGCGCAACATCAGACATGGGGCTATATCAATACTACGGCTAAGGGGCGGGCGCTTCTGCAGCATACTACCAATCTTAATATGTTACTAGTTACTGATCACAACTTTCCCACACGTCTCGGCAATTCTGTAGCAAGGGACACCACGCCGGACCTGGCTTTTGTCAGGAACGTCGAGTGCCCTTTCTGGCAGAACTTGCATGAGAACTTGGGGAGCGACCATTTCATCGCGTCTATCTCCCTCGATGTTAAAGCACCGCCGCCGCGGGTTTTCAAATTGTTGATTGGGATGCCTTTCGGGAACTCAGACAAAGCGATGAAAAAGAGTACGATGACCTTGGCCAGCTACTTGAGCGTCTTAAGGCAGATGTTAAAGCTGCCACTAAGGTGGTGGAGACGGATCTTAAAACGGAACGCATGGACAGCCGCCTAGCGAGGCTCCTTGAAGCCAAAAACTCCTTACTTAACAGATGGCGTACGCAGCGACTCAACAGGCGGCTCAGAAAGAAAATTGCTCTGCTCAAACAGGAGATTGAATCGTACAGCCAAACCCTGGCCAGACAACAATGGGATGAGGTCTGTAACGCTGTCGATGAGCAGATGCGGTCAGGGGCGAAATGGAACATTCTCAAGCACCTCTTGGGAGATAAGCAAACTAAAGCTAATCAGAAACACACTGTTGATCCGCTCATTCACAAGGAGAGGTCTGCTGGGCTCTCCAATGATCAAATCTTGCAACAGCTGGCGGATAGGTACCTCCCCCTGGGGGCTACCACGGATGCAGACTACCCGGATTTCTCTGGTCTGGAGGATGTGGAGCTGGACTCCCCCTTCAACACGGCAGAGATCAGGGCGGTCCTTTTTGATCTCAATGGAAAATCGGCTCCCGGGCCGGATGGTATCACTAACAGGCTACTTAAAAATCTGGACGATAGATCCATTGAGCTACTAACTGACGAGATCAACCGGGTTTGGGAGTCGGGGCAGGTGCCGAAGGAGTGGCGAACGTCCTCTGTCGTCCTCATTCCCAAGCCTGGTAAACCTCTCGGGCTCAACACGCTCCGACCGATCTCGCTCACGTCTTGCATGGGTAAGGTCGCGGAACATGCAATCCTTAACCGAATCTCCCATCACATTGAACAAAACGAGCTCTTCCCTTTCAATCTCATTGGCTTTCGTCCCGCGCTCTCTACGCAGGACGTTATGAAAATGATTAAACATCAAATTCTCGACATAGGCACCAGAGATGTCCGAGGGATTTTCGCACTCGATCTGGAGAAAGCTTTCGATATTATCTCACATCCTCACATACTGGATTCGATCTCTGAGTTGGGATTGGGGGACCACTTTTACGGGTTCGTCCGCTCTTTTCTCAGGGATCACGTTGCCACCATTCGGCTCGGGGACCTCTGCTCCAAGGAATTTCACCTTGGACCTAGGGGAACCCCTCAAGGATCGGTCATTTCGCCGCTAATTTTTAATATCGCGATGAGGAAACTCTCGCTCGAACTCTCTTGTATCGACCGCATCGGACATGCGCTGTATGCGGACGATATTACTATATGGTGCACTGGGGGTAGGAACGGAGACGTTGAGGAGTCCCTCCAGCAGGCCCTCAGGTGCACGGAGGAGTTTTTGGATAGCACGGGTCTGCACTTGTCGACCACCAAGTCGGAGCTCCTCCTGTACACACAGCCGGAGAAACGCAAGTTCCGCCGGAAGAGATCAGGATCGAAATTCACACATGGTCAGGGCAGGCCATCCCCCGTGTCGATAAAATTCGGATATTAGGCATGTTCCTAAATGAGCACGGAAGTAACTCTCATACTCTGACTCTTATTGCGGCAAAGGGTAAGAGCATGGTCAAGCTTATACTTCGGGTGTCTAACAGGCGTGGAGGGCTTTGTGAGGCCAACCTCATGAGGCTTTTCCATGCCTTTCTTATGAGTCACATTATTACATTGCCGCAGCGCATAGATGGGAAAGGAAAGAACAAGGGAAACTGGATGCGATTATTCGAAAGTGCATTAAGAGGGTCTTGGGCCTTCCAAACAACACAAATGAGGAAAAGCTCAAGGCTCTTGGTATGCATAATACATTTAGTGAGATTGCAGAAGCGCAACAAACAGCACAAGCTGCACGACTGTCCTCTTCCAAAGCTGGGAGACGCATCCTGGAGTATCTGGGCTGCGAACCAACTATGGTAGAAGACAAAAAGATACAGCTTCCACCCAAATTGAGGGAGCAGATTACGGTCTCACAAATTCCTAGAAATGTTCACCCTCTCTACAATGTCGGCCGCCGGGCCGCTAGGGCTAGGTCGCTCCTCAGTTCCGCCGCTGCCACCCCTGAACTTGTGGCGTTCGTTGACGCAGCACAGTATCCCGGCACATCCAATTTCGTGGCTGTGGTCACTGACCTTCACGGTAAAATCCTCACAGCAGCATCTCTTCGAGATACCACGCCGGCTAGGGCAGAGCAGGCTGCTATAGCAATGACCGTGGCGATTCCCATGCGCACGCGCATTTTCACTGATTCTCGAGCTGCTGCACGAGCGTTCATGACCGGGTCATTCTGTGAGCAGGCGGCCCATCTTCTTACCAAAAGACCACATTGCACGGAAATCGACGGCCACATCACCTGGTTTCCTGCCCACATGGGCAAGGATGTCCACCCTGTTATCCCCAATGCCAATGAGCTTGCCCATGCCCGAGCACGCGAACTGTCCCACCGTGACGGGCAATCGGCATCTAATTTTGGGGATGGCATCCGGCAGCTTGATTCGCTCCTCACCTTTAACGAAATTTGCAAAAATTATCAATTGGCCAGGCGTAGCTTTCCGCTCCCGCACCCGCAACTCTCTAGGGCCCAGTCAGTCACTTTAAGAATGCTGCAAACGTGTACTTACCCGTCGCCTTTAGTGTACAGCAAGTTTATCGACAGCATAAAGCCGCAATGCCCTCATTGCGAAGAGAGACGTTGCACGTTACCCCACATGCTCTGGCAATGCGCGGCGCTGCGCGATGGCGAGCCTCTCAGCACAGAAGCTGCCTGGAGGACGGCAATTACCAGCTCGGACCGAGAGGTCCAAATCCGGGCTGTCCAGAGGGCCCGCAATTTTGCGGAGGGGCTCGCTCTTCCTGTCCCCACGTGGGTGCGGCCCGCAGCCGACCCTCCCTCTTGAGGGGAATCGGCTCCTCAGGACAATTTGTAAATAAAGTTCATTGACTGACTGACTATATAGAGACAAAAAGAGGCATAGTAGAGTGGAGAGAAAAAAAAGTTGAAGACAACTAAACTAAAAGCGCCGCCAAGCTCCATACTTTATTCAGAATTGGCGCCACGTAGCATTTGTGCGAAGCGGACTTATTTTAGTTTTTCTTTTTCATTTTTTGGCTTGAATTTAGGGACATTTGTACCTAGCGCCATCTCGTGTCAGCGACAGCAACGTCCTGCCATAACTGAATGAGAAATAGGCAAAAAAAAATTATATTTCACAGAAAAAGGCCTCCTCAAAAATGACTCCTCACTACACGCCGCAGAGACATCATTACACAATGTGTTAAAACTACACTGTCGCATTACAAACCCCGTGGCTTCCCTCTCCAAGTGCTTACGAAAAAAAAAGTCACTGCTTTGACGCAAAGGTGAAGATATAAACGCGACAGCAATAATTGGAAGGTCACGTGCCAAATGGCAAGCAGATTGTCCAACGTTTCTTATGCACAAATGGCGTACGAAACATTCTCACAGGTACAGATGAACGCAAATAGGCGTCTCAGTTGTTACTTCGCTGTGTCTGAAAAGCGTGCCCCTTTTCGGAAACAGAGGCTGTGCGACTATTGCAGCGACCTTTGTGTTCACAGTAACTACATCAGAATCGTTCCCACGAAACCCAAAGGCTAGCCAAGACACACGATTCTCCCTACTGCGAAACAAGGGTGCGAAATTGAGAGTACATCCCTCTTATTCTCTACGCGGACCAAAGTACGCGTGAGAGAAGAGAGCCGCCACGCGCTAACTGCGCAATCTTGCTGGCAATGCGGAAAACACGATAGTCCGGCCCCCGCACCCCTCGAGATGCCCATCGGTACAGCGGTAACTGGCAGATATGAATAGCTTGCCGTTAAAAGTTGGTGGAGGTATCCTTCGGTGGCTCAGTGGTTAACGCCTTGCGTTCACGACGCAGAGGTCCCACGTTCGACTCCGCGCGGAAGTCTTGTTTCTGGGATTTTTTTCTTTCTGGCGTTTTCATATAAATAGATACGTATACATATACGATGCATGACATCGACGCTGACACCCACACCGACGCCGGCGGCAAAATCCAGCTGAGAGTGCCCATATCATTGCTATCGCAATGAAAGGGAAAAAAAGAGAAAAGTGCCGACCCAAACTGTCTCTCCTAAATCACCTCAACAGGACGGCACAGGGATCGGGTGTGGGGAGTGAAAGATATGAAAAAAGTAAAATATATGAGAATAATAGAATTTAAAGAAGCGACTCTCAGCAGCCACCCGTGGGCCCGAATAAACATGCCTATCACCCAGACAACCGGGATAGCCGCTTATAAGAATGGGGGAGCAAGACACGCGCATTTTGGGGAGCTAAGTACGCGTCTTGGAGGGCCGGTACAAGTTGCATGAGGGCGCGATGCGATCGCCGGAGTACAGAGCATTGGCTCTAAAGAAGTGGAGGTTCGTCGAACTCACGGGAGAAAGTCCGCAAAACTTCGGTGTAGTCACAGCAGCAGCACAGGTGTCCTCGAAGCCAGAGACGCTCGAAGAGCGTGCTGGCCTCGAACTCAATGTGAGCCCCGGGCACAAGCTTAATCATGGTTGCGTGTGCGCCGCGAAACAGGAACTCGTCGATGGTGGTGGTGGCGGGTTCCTGTTGACGGTAAGTCTTGGTGAATTCACTGCGGTCGTCGGAACAGATGCCGCACTGCAGCTGGCTTCATGAGTGTTTGGTATTTTACAAAGAGGCCCCCATGTATCTCCGATAGGCGTTGTTATATTTTCTTAGAAAACAGCATGCTTTGTGGTGTGATGCTGAAATTTCACCAAGAGAGAGAGAGAATAAAATGAGGGAAAGGCAGGTTGGTTAACCAGATAATGGAGCATCCGGTTTGCTACCCTGCACTAGGGGAAGGGGGAATGGGGAAGAAAGATTGGAAAGAAAGCGAAGAGGGAAATAGACGCGCGCGAAGAAAAAAAAGGGGGGGGGAGCTGGGGTGCTACAGTCTATACAATAGGGCGCTGCCACGCAAAATGTTCAGTAAGGCCTTCACTGATTTTCTGTGAGCACACAAATCATGTCGTCTTTCCAGCACTGATTGTTTAGACAAAGGTCTGTCGTCAAGGCGAGCTAACGCAGCAGCTAGTTGCCGTCTTTGCACGCTGTAACGAGGGCAGTGACAGAGAACGTGCTCCATAGTTTCATCACTGGCGCAATGACCGCAAGCAGCACTGTCTTCCATGCCGATTTGGAAGGCGAAAGCTTTGGTGAAGGTGACACCAAGCCATTGTCGGCAAAGCACCGTTGTCTCGAGTCGGGAGAGTCCAGACGGAGGCCGGAGTCGACAAGACGTGTTCAGTCTACGCAGTCGCGTGTGCCGTAAGCACTCGGTGTTCCACAGGGATTTTAATTCTGCATTGGCGATTTTTCGGATGGTCATTGCAGCATCAGTCCTTGAAAATGGTATAGATTTTTCTTCACCATCTTCGTGTGCTGATCGGGCAGCTGCATCGGCATGTTCGTTGCCCAATATGCCGCAGTGACTTGGAAGCCACTGAAACGTGATTCTGTATCCTTCGTCGAAGAGGTGGTGAAGCAGCTCTCTAATTTCCAGCACTAGTTTTTCATGAGGTCCCCGGCGTAAGGCGAATATCAAACACTGTAGAGTCCGTGAACACGCTCCATTTCTTGGCTTCTTGGTGTTTAATGACTTGAATTGCGCTACGTAGAGCAGCAAGTTCCGCAGCTGTCGATGATGTCTGGTGGGATAAACGAAACTTCACCGTTGTCGCTGTTGCAGGAAAGATCACCGACCCTGCAGACCCATCCACTTTAGTTGAAGCGTCAGTATATAGATGAGTATGCTCACTGTATTTCTCATATAACAAGAGAAGAGAAAGCTGCTTTAGCGCTGGAGACGAGAGCCGGGCTTTTGACCCTATGCCTGGAACCGTGAGTTCAACATGTGCATAGGTCATACTCCATGGGGGAGTTGAAATCCTCGATAGAGTTGTATATCCCGTAGGAATGCGTGTGCGATATGACAAGACTGTCTGGCAAAATGAGGCACGAGGTCGGGCTTCTGGCAGTGAAGCTAGATGATGGGCAGGGGCACGAGTAAGATGCCTCACGTGTGCTCTGAGCACTTCCATTATGATATGCGTCTTTAGCGCGTAGTTATTAGCGATCTCGATTGTCTCAGCTGTTGATGAACATCGCGGTAGCCCCAGACAAACTCGCAGAGCCATGGCCTGGATGCATTCGAGAGTCCGAATGTTGGTTCTACAGGTGTTGGTCAACACAGGCAAACTGTAGCGCGAATAGCCAAGAAAAAGCGTCTTGTACAATTGCATCATTGCATGTACTGAAGTCCCCCAGGTTTTTCCTCCGAAATACTTGAATAAGTTAGCAATTTCTGTCAGCCTCTTCTTCAAGTGGGCTACATGTGGGCCCCAGCAGAGGTCTCTATCAATGAATACGCCTAGAAATCTGTGCGTCCTGACATATGGTATGACTTGGCCATCGATTGATATAGCGTATGGTCTCATTGGCTTTCGACTAAAAGCAATCAATGCACATTTCGCTGGCGAGATTTTCAGACCCTTGTCCTTGAGGTACACTGATACCAACGTCACAGCTTTCTGAAGTCTTGCGCGTACCTGAGGTCTTCTAACGCCAGATGTCCAGACGCAGATGTCGTCAGCGTACATGGATAACTTGACCACACTTGGTAGTCGTTCTACAAGACCAATGAGAACGAGGTTGAAGAGGGTTAGACTCAAGACGCCACCTTGCGGGACTCCACGATGCGTTGGGTGTTGGGAAGTTGGACCATCTGCAGTGTTCACAAACAAGGTCCGCCCTTGTAAATAACTGCGTGTCCAACAATACAGTTGCCCACCTAGGCCCACTGAGCAAAGTGTTCCTGTATGTATGCACTATAGATCTCAAAATTTTTTTAATAACTAGGTTATAAAGATGTGATTTTTTTCACCTATTTCTCATTCAGTTATGGCACAACGCCACTGCTGCTGTTGAGACATGACATTTCCTATACAGTTGTCCCTGATCCTCTGAATGTTCCGAGGTTATTAGTTGACCAATGGGATTGCCAGGTGCTGGTACGCCCTATGCCGGCTACCAAAGCATCTTGTTACAATCAGAACAACGCAAAAGAAAGTTGGTGGTTGGATGTGAAATCAGCTTAGCTGCTGTGGTACTTTCATCATACCTCAAGAAGATGTAAGACTGGGATAGCTGGTGAAAGTTCATACTTAATGCCGCGCAAAAAAAACAATAAAAAGAGCGCATGCTGCTGTACTACCAACTCACAGGTTTATTGCAAACCAGAGGAAATGTATATACATGAAAAACGACATGCGTGTACATGCAACATCCCCACTATGCCTTGGAAACGTTCAGAAATGGCCATTTCATAATATATTAGGTACTAGGATAACACTAGCGTGCTTCAATTATGATCTTAATCTTCTTGACTACGATGAATAGTTTGGACTCGGTAATTGCTTTTTGGAAGGTTAAACTCCAATTATTATTTTAGTAATTGATGCACGCTTTATATTCTGACATACAATCACCAATACTCTACGAGGAATTGTGCTTGGAATTTTAAACATTTGAGGACTAAACATGTACCTAAAGATCGCCTTTCTGTAAAGCTGCCTAGTTTTGTGTTGGCTCATAAGGGCTCCTGGAAGTGATCCCACATTACGTAGCATTGACGATGAAGCAATGAAGAACGTTCGTACCGCTAACAAAAGCACTAGTGTGAATCCATAGGTTCGTGTTAAAATGAAGACGATGGTAAAAGTAATTAGACATGCTCAACATCAACACAAACTTGGGTGTGCAGTACATGCACCATTTTGCGCTATGGTGCATTTTCTTGCTTGGAGCAATACATATGGGTATAATTCGTACGCACATAAAAATATCACACACAGAAAAAAGCATTTTGGCTATACGAATGGCGTAACACCGGTTCACCTACGCAATTTTTCTGGTAGGTGAATCTGTTTTAAAGCAAGACTCGACTACCTAGGCCTCTAGATAAAGGTGTTCCTGTCAAAAACTTTTAGCTAACCTTAAAATGGATTAAAAGTTTTGATGATATATATCTGTTAAAAATACGTATCGGTTTCATTAAACCGAAATAACATATCGCACGTAATTGAAAATGCTCGTTATACTTCAATATGCTGTGCCTTGTGAGTGTATTTGAATCCTAATAAATGAAGACCCCATTGGTTGCATGCGTGTATTAAGCTACTGCATTTATATTTCCTATGTCCTGTTTGCACTGTGTGTGAGCTGAACGCAGTTGTTCTTATGCTCCTTTAGAGTCCTCACTTTTGCCGATATGGCCTCATCAAGTGTGAGGCCCACGGGATGGCCTTTACATCTCACCTAGTAGAGTACAAAGTACTTAAATGATTACCCACTTTTGAAAACTCCTTGCTAATAAATCGTTGAGAGGAACATTTTTCTCTCACTTGAATAACTATACGCTGCCTTTGGAAGATCATTTTCCGGAAGGTAATGGGGACTTTTAGGTGACCGCTTTTGCGGTCCGTTCCCCGTTCCGCTCAAACGATCAACGTTACAGGAGCGCAACGAACGCTTTCAGTTTAAGACCAAACGTCGTTCGACGAACGCAATCATGACGCCACGGGTGCATGATTGTTGTCTTAAAAGAAGATACACGTACTTCTTATCTTGCAGCAAGATACAAAATTTTGTTTCAAAGAGTGCGAATTTGCTTACTGTTTTACACATGAGCATTTTTAAATTTGAAATGCGAACCATTTCTAGGCAAACTTTGGTGACTTTGAGCGTATCTATCTATCTATCTATCTATCTATCTATCTATCTATCTATCTATCTATCTATCTATCTATCTATCTATCTATCTATCTATCTATCTATCTATCTACTACTTTTAGCTCTCCTTGCAGTTTCGATTATGGTATCAATACCAAACTTGGTATGGCATAGCATAACTGTATGAAGAACATATGTGACTAGTTATAACATGAATATCATAATATTTGTGTCATGAATGTCATGATTTACATATCAAGGTCCTGCAGCCCTTTCGGTGCTTTCGTTCACATGGCATGTTGCAAACATGGTATAGTATGGCATGATAGCATGGCGAACACAAGCGACAGACCCGAACACAAAAATCATGACATGCGTGTCATGTAACAACATGACTACATGCCACGCTGATGATGCGCTCGTGGCCGTTTCGCTAGCTTGACCTATACTAAATTTGGTATTACGGGACGTGAATAGATGACGATGAAAGGTATGATACTGATGCAAACATGGTAAACATAAGAAGCGTGTCATGTAACAACATGACTACATGCCACGCTGATGATGCGCTCGTGACCGTTTCGCTAACTTCACATATGCCAAATTTTGTATTACGTGACGCCAATGGATGAGGAAGGTATGCGACTGGTGCAAACATGATAATCCGAGATGCGCGTCATGTGAAAGCATGACTGCATGAAACAGTCAAGACGGCAATACATTTCGACGTTGCGCAGTGCGCGTGCTCTCCGGCGTTCATTTCGTCGCGTCACGGCGGCGTTGCCATGCCAAGCGCCAGTCTTGCCATATATTCGTAGGCTCGCACCGCGCTGTGTTGCTTTGATGCATGCTTATTTCAGCGCGTTCGGCGTCCCTCCATCTCGAAAAGAAGGAGACGAAGTGTTGTCTGGGTAACGCATCGATGCTAAATGCAGCATGTCGCATTTCACACCGGTTGCCGTCGGGCCGCGCCGACGGACGCTGGTCGCGCCTGGCGTCCGACTATAGAGTGTTCCGTTTCGCTAACGTATCGTCTGTGTGCCCAGCGTGCGCGAGCGCCAACGCTACATTGGATTCAATTCAATTCAATTCAATTTTATTTCATCCCAAGGATGAGGGCAGGCTCGGGAGAAAAGTGACGTTTTGTCACTTGAGGAGAACCCGAGCCTCCCTAATACATGGCAAGCAACGTGGACATGGGTGAAGAAACACAGGCCATGAACATATAGGCAATGAACATAGGCCATGAGATGTTTGGCGCAGTACAAGTCAGAAGATGCACGTACAGTAATGCTATGTACAGAGACTAATATGCGTAAGTAGTTTCTTTCGGCACAAATTCCGAAGTGCAATGCAAAATACGACAGAATACAAAATACTATATTTACGCCGACAATGCTATGCATAGAAAATGCGTGTACACACATACACATACACATATGTCCTTCGTGTCCTTCTTGTCTCTGTGTCGTCGTTTTGTTCTCGCGCTATAACCATCGTTATACCATACCAACTAGCCCAAGCTGCTACGCTACATTGGAGTATATTGGGCCCTTCATGATACGCTCGCGGCCGTTTTGCTAGCGTCACATATACCAATTTTGTCGTTGCGTGACGTCAATGGATGACGAATTAATTTACTGGTGCAAACATGATCATTCTGACGTGCGTGTTATTTAAGAACATGACAACATACCACGCTCATAGCGTGTTCACGGCCGTTACGCTAGCTCCACATATACTAAACTTGGTATCACGTGGCGTGAGCAGATGAAGGTAAACGACACATCCAAACATGATAATCATGACACGTAAGTCACGTACGGCATCATTTACCTCCCCCTCAAAACTTTGTGCTGATTTTAAAGCGTCACATCAACATGTATCACTTGTGCTTCACATGTCATCGATTCTCACTGTACGTGGGATCTGCAATTTTTTTTTTGACCATCACTAGGAGCTGGACTACTTCAAAGCCTTCAAGGCAGCCCAAACGCGTTTCAAAGACCCTGCCCTGAGGCAGCGCATTCACCACGTAGCCTTGTGGCAAATCAAACTAAAAAAGCTTTTCCGAACAGATGGAAGGGTGGCAAATATTTAACTGCTATTATTGTTGCATAAAATCGCTTACTATCGAGGATTCGCCAAGTACATTTGGCGGAAGTACCAAAGAAGCATATCGAGACACCTCTTTTATGGTCCCAAGCGTCAGATCTTGATAGTCTCGCGCAAATTCACCCAACTTGCACGGATTCTCGAAGGGATTGGCTGCGATGACTACTCGCAGGAGGCACAGATCATTGTGTGTGTTGAAGCGCCGTCGGTACTTGTGTGCTTGCCGAACTACCACTGTGTTTCCCTAGCAGCGCGGACTAGCGGCACCGCAGGCTGCCACTTGGGCCGTTTATCCTCGCGTCACGTGATCCTTCGCTCGCTACGACAGTCCGCTCCACGCTCAGCTCCTGACCGTATAGCGCATGCGCAGTTGCGCAACCAGCGACTGCCCGAGTGGAGCGGGAGGCAAAATACGGTCAGCCGAAAATCCCTATTATTCTTACTTCATCCGAACACAGTAATATAAGAACTGAAGACAAAAATCACAGCACGTCCACAGACTGACTGATGATGAGTGGCGCGAAGCGTGTGTCAGTCCATCCGCGCTTTTGTCCATCCGTGCATGCTTGCTTCCGTTCTTTCATATGTTCGTCTATGCAACCATCCGTGCGTCCTCCTGCCCATCCATCCATGCGTCCGTCCATGCGTTCTTCTGTGCATCCGTCCATTCATGCGTCTGTGCGCCCATTCGTGCGTCCAACCATCCATCCGTTCATCCGTGCATCTGTGTCTGTCCGTTCATCCATCCGTTCGTCCGGCCATCTGTCCATCCGTGCATCCATCCATCCGGCCATGCGTCCTTCCGTACATCCTCGCGTTCATCCACCCGCACGTCCATCCGTCTGCGCGTCCGTCTGTGCGTCCATCCGTCCATCTGAACGTACATCTGTCTGCCTGTCCATCCGTCCGTTCATCTAGTGAACACTCCAAGTACCGCAATCTAGCATTTCTTCGTCATATATTCATCACATAGAAGTACGGCAATCTTGCGGTCAATCCAAAGACTAAACGAGAGGTGGCTACCTACCACTACGACGACGACGACTACTACTCATACATCACGGACGCACGACCCACGGCATAAGGAGCTTCATCCTAAAAATTCTTGGGTGTTATAAACTTTAATGGTGTCATCCATTGGCGTATTCGGGGTGCTTCCGGTAATACTTTCTGCCGCTTTATGTGGAGCAAGTATATTCCATTGACAGATTGAGAGTGCTCCCTGTACGTTCCATTAGCAGATCTGGAGCATCTCCGTCGTGAGATCCACTCCACGGAGCAACTTTTTTTTTTACTCTGAAAAAGTCCCTAGATTCGACAGGAAGTCGCAAGCGCCCTGTGCCTTAAAACTTCTTGAAATGGTGTCAACTTTGAAACACCAACGGATGCCGGTCGCGTCAGTTGTGCCTCACGTCGCAGCTCACATTTTCGTAGCGTAGCGTCGCTGTGGCCGACAAACTTCCTCGTGCAAGAACGAGAGAGACGCGTGCATCTCTTTCCATTCTGACCCTGCCATTTGCTCCAGAGGGAGAGCGTGTGTTCTATTGGTTAGGGAGCCTACATGAACGGCCGTTTTTAGGGTGGAGACATCTTAATAAGTGCCTTCAAGAAACTCAGCCAAAACCAGTGGGCAACGGGGCACGCTGTTGCCAGCTTCCACCAAATTCAGCATAGTTTTCTGTGCGCCGCCATTTTGGTCGGTGCCCAGCCCTTGTAACAACACACAACACCTGGGCTTTTGACAGCGGCGGTTCTCAGGGTCGTGTAAGCGACCCAGTTCTCAAAGTGAGCGCACGAAGAAATTCGCAGCCCACACACAAACACTTGCGACATAATACTGAGGTTACGCTGACACAAACGCAAGCGTGGCAACAGCTTAGACTAGGGAGCGCGTCTCCGCACGAACGCGCGGACGCGTCCCGTTTGTGGGCTTCCTACTCGCAATGCGTGGATGAAGCAACGACAACTTCGGTTATCTACTCATTCGCGAACACCGCGAAACACATATACGTGTGCCGCAGGAAAAAACAGTGAACGAAATACGCAGTACTCACAGAGCAAATACGAGACGCACTGGTGGGCTCCCAGCCGTCTCGCTTCACTTGAGCCAGCCATATTTGTCGTGGGCCTGGGCTCGCTGGGAAGCGGAACATTCGCACCCGCTTTCTGTTGTGGTTAGTGCAGAGCGGTACGCAGCATCCAGGCATTCTAAGGCTTCATCGGCAGCGTTTAACACGCTACCGCAACGTTCGACGCCGTATTATTGAGAACTAAACCCAACCGGCCGTAGACGCAGTGTGGGCACCAAGATGGAGCGACAGCGCGGCGTTGCTGTCTGGCAACATTGTGTTTTGGCGGGCGGCGGTGCGTTGGCGGCATGTAGTGGGTCAAAAGCTGACATCACCCTAAAAACGGCCGTTCATGTATAGGCTCCCTACTATTGGTAGATCCCCTTTTGTTGCCCTCCACCAGGGTGGCGTGCTCCGGAGCAAAGTTCGTCGGCCTCTCCGAATCTGCCAATCAATGACACCATATTATTCTTGGAGTAGCATGTAGTTAAGTTGAATGTGATCTAGTGGCGCGACGGGGCAGACTGTGGCTGCTGTCTCAGCAGTCCAAAACGACATGGACGGCCATTAGGATTTCTGACGGCGCCACTGCGCCTCTTCATGTAAGGTCCCTAAATAAACAAGTATCTTGTTTCTTGTTTATTCTAGGGACCTTATTTTTATGTCATGTGCGCGAGACGAGCGCACGCCGGCGCTGTCTTCTTTGTATAAACGCCGGCAGTGTTGAAGTCAACCAGTGTGTGTGCGTGATTGTGTGTGTGAGTTTGGTGCGTTGAGCCGCCGCACCTAATGAAGCTTCGTCAAGGCCTGGAAGCTCTACCACATATGTCAGTAGGCTGACGACGCTGGTTGTGTTGTGCGCTGTGGTGGCACACAACGCAACCGATGCCGGCATTCGGCGGCGCGTTCGCATCGGCGTTGCAGTCCCTAAAGCATTACTGCGCTTATACGAGAAACAACGAATCTTTCATCGTTCTCTGTGTGCCGTCGGACTTTTTCGAGTTTTGATGTGTGCTGTTTGTGGTTTTGTTCGGGTTTGTTGGTGAGTGACCAGATTGCGAGCACGGCTATGGTGCCAAGGAAGTGTTGTGTCGGCCGTGTCGGCAGTGTAAATAAGGAAGTGTTGTGTCGGCAGTGTCGCATCCTGTGTAGTGAATATGGACCTCGAGCTCATGTATTTGTATTTTCGACTGACCAAATCACGCGGAAGGCCTAGATACAGGCTATCTTAAGAGATGGTGTCAGCCCAACAAAACATGAAAAAGTAAATATGCAGCTTTTTTTTAATTTCCTGTATTGTGTTACATCTAGTACAGTGTTATTCCGTGCCACTTTTATCCCATGCGCTCATTTAGAAGTACACATTAAGGCCAATACCATAAACAGAAAGCATAAAGCTGTCGCTTTATTGTCATTCGCAGATAATGGAAATAATTTTTCAGCTCAGTGACATAGACGAGAAGGCAAGCGGTGGCCAGCAGAAAATCCTGGCACATACGAGAGATGCTTTTTATTCCTGCGGTCCACCTGTGTGCTTCTCGAGTGTTTCTTTGGTGCGCGTACCACGCTCTTGTGGGCCGCGGGCCGCTTAAGCGAGCGAAGCCGATGAGCGTCTCTTGCAGGCTGGATTATTGCATTTTCACTTCCAACAAGCTACTTTACTGCACGTGTGCTGGTGCGATATGCTGCATTCTCTCGCCAGTACCGGGGCGAAGTCTGTACTATGTGAGATATCCCGCACCAACATTCATGTAACTCGCGATAAGTCGAAGCGGAGAACGTAATCTCATTGCTTTGCTCCGGGCTGCCGAATTGGTAACCGGGGCGCTCTGAAGGTCTAACTGTTTCCAGGTCCCAGGAATGTCGATCTCAGCTGAAAGTGTGAGCGCAACTTCCGGAGGGTTGACAAGCCTAAGACCAAAACTTCAGCGGCGTGCGAATTTCATTTCGAGATAAGATTCATCCTGCGCGAATATAAGCACGTGATAAACGGCAGTGAAGAGCGCATTCCCCGAGGAAAGCCGTCATTGGTTCTTTATGTCATATGAATGCTTTTGGCAGGTTGTCTACGAACTAACCTCGAAATTTTACGTTTGCACGAACCAGAAAGCAAACGCGCGTCAGAAGTAACCACAGCCGCAGATCTGCAGGAGTCCGTGACGGCCCGACAATGCAGCCGAAGCTGGCATGAAAATAGGGAGCCTTCATGTGCGCGCGTTAAATGGAGATGTGCGTGCGTCAAATGCAGACGCGCGCATATGAAGGCTCCCCAGCATGAATGAATGGATTGGATGGATTGATATGGCTGTACCCTTTAGATCAGGGGGTGGCTAACGCCACCAAGCTGCCATACTTAATGAACCAAAAACTAGATTTATTTTTTTTTCCTTTAAACAGTGAGGTTGAGGACTCGTACTTTGCAGTGAACGGTATAATTTTCACTCGTGCCTTGACTTTAGCCACCAATCAGATAACCTCCTTCTGGTTAATTCCACCTGCTTAAAGTCTATTTTGCCCTCACTGTCCCTAAACCCGAGTGCTTTAAAAACTCAGCGCCATCATCCTGAACTATAGGGTGAAGCCCTTTACAGAACATTATCAAATGTTCGGCCTTTTCTTCGTCCTCATCACACGCCTGCATGCAGCGTCTACCCCTTCGTATTTGGTCCGACATGTATTGGTTCGCAATACTCCCTTCCTGGTCTCAAACAGTGGAGAACTACCCTGATTATTGTCGTAGATCATTTCCTTGGCAATTTTCTGGTTAAAACTTTGATAGATCTCTGGTGCGGACTTCTTAATCATGCAAATTTTCCACATATCAGTGTCAGCTTCCTTCATCTTCTTCTTAACCGACAATTCTTTTTGGTTTGGCCCCTTGCTGTTTTTAAGTATTTACCAGTCAATTTTCGCCTTCGCTTCTTCCATTTGGTATCGACATTCTTCATGTACAAGTAGCTGAATAACTTCCTAGCCCAACAATCCTCCCCCATTTATCTCAATCGCTTCTCAAAATTTATCTTGCTGCTAGCTTCCCTGCCCTCAAATGATGTCCATCCCATATCACCTTGACTCTCTGATTTTATGTATTTCCGCGAGCTCCTAAGGCAAGCCTACCTATTCCGCGTAGCTTAATTTCTAATCTTGCTTGAACTTCTGATATCATGCACAAGACCATATTGCCGAACGTCAGACCAGGAGCTATGACCCCTTTTCATATTCTTCTCAAAACATCATACCTATTGTAATTTCACAGTGCCCTGTTTTTCATCACTCTTGCATTCCTGTTACCCTCAGTCGTCACGTATATTTCGTGTTCCCTTAGGTATTCGGTCTCATTGCTTATCTATGCGCCCAGATATTTGTATTTATATGTTATCTCTAGTGTGACCTCCTGTATTTCAAGCTCATTACCTTCATTCTCATGAAAAATTATAACTGCTAATTTTACCTTACTGAATCGAAAATCTAACCCATCTCCCTCGTTACTGCAGATGTTTATCAATCTCTGCAAATATTCCTTGTTGTTGGCCATTAGCACTATATATTCTGCGTACATCAATGCTGGCAGTGCCTGTTCAATGGGTTTTCCTTGTTTGACGAATGTGAGGTTGAAGCCCAGTCAACTTACCTCAGATTAGGCCTCTAATCTTTGTAGGTACATCATGAATAACAAGGTGACAGAAGACACCCCTGCCCAAGCCGCCGTATTACCTTTGCTGACTTGGATACCTGTTTTTCCAACTTTATAGCTGCCTTGTTACCTTTAAAAATATCCTTTAAAAGATTAGTGACTCCATCTTCCACACCTAGTGTGTCCATGCAGTATTCCTCACAAGTCCTCTTGAATCACGCTATCGTACGCTCTTTTGATATCCAAAAATGCTAGCCATAGGAGCCTGTGTTCCTTTTCTGCTATTTCGATGCACGGCGTCAGTGAGAACAGATTGTCTTCCAACCTCCTGTGTTTCCGAAACCCAATCTGCAGTTCCCCCAGCACCCCCTCTCTATCCATGCCTGCAGTCTTTCCTTCATAATCTTCATCGCCAGCCTGTAGACCACTGATGTCACTGTTATAGGACGGTAGTTGTTTATGTCAGCTTTGTCCCGCTTTCCTTTATAAATCATGCTCATCCTGCTAAGTTTCCATCTATCGGGGACTTCACCATCGATTATTATTTTGCTCACTGCCTCTCTCAAAGCTTGCTTAGACTTTGGACCTAATGTCTTTATCAGCATAATTGGAATGCCGTCTTGGCCTGTTGATGTACTACTAGGAACCCTCTTCTCAACCATTTCCCACTCTCGTTGTGAAAATAGAGCAATTCTGCCACTAGATTCTTCCTTGTCTATTGTTGTGCATAAAGCACTTCTTTGTTGAAAATTTTCTGTCATCCTTGTTCTTATATATTCAATAGCTTCGTACACTTCAAGCCTAGCACCTTGAGCTGTAGTTATAAACATCTGCTCTAGGCTCGTCTCATTTCTTAGGGAGTTTAGATGGTTACAAAATTGCAGCTGGGTTTCTATCCTTTTATGTACTTCTGCCAGTCACTGAGCCCCCTTTCTTCTAAATGAAAGAAGGGATGCCTCCCTCCTACAGCTTAGAAAAGATGTGCGATTTTTTCGACATCATCTGTCGGTTCACCCCGCTGCTTAGCACGTCTCTGTTCCTGAGAGGCTTACTGACGTTTTTTTATGGCTCTCTTAACTTCCTCACCCCAACAACTCTTGGGTTTGTGTTTTCTTTTTCCGGTTGACTTGTCACGTACCTTAGCAAGCTTTAGCTCAAACAGTCTGATTAGATTCGTGTATGTCCAGGCCGTTTTATTATCCTCAGTGATTACTTTCTCAATTGGTTTAGTAGCAATTTCTATTTGCCTTTCTGAATAAAAATTTTCCTGTTGTTGCTCATCTTCTCTTCTTCCCACTTTCACTACTCTTCCAAAACATAGCGTGATACTTTTGTTATCACTACCCTGACTTCTGGAGCCACCTTTATCTATGTTGCGTTCCCCTGAGGTTATCATACATCCTATGTGACATCAGGGCGTAATCTATCGTCCACTGCAACCTTCCCACCTCCCATGTCATTTGTCCTTCAAACTTCTCGGTACTGTTGCTAATGATCAAACCAAGCCTTTCACACATATCTATGATCAATTTGACTGTTGGGTCGCTATACCCCTCTATATCTTCTACGTGCGCATTCATATCTTCTAGTATTATTATCTCGCACTCTCCTCCTAATTCCTAAATGTCCTTTGATATACACTCTACCATGGCCTGGTTTTCCTCTCTGGCCTTTGCTCCCGTTCACAAGTACACCAAACCAAGGGATGTCATTCGCCCTGACATTTTTCTTTTAGCCGTAATTTTTCCTTGCACTCCTGCTTGACCCTTTGCCAGTCTGTATTTTATGAATGAATGCCTCAATACTACCACCTTTCTTCTGCGTTCTGTTCTATTACAATATTAACACGCGTAGTGTGCATTGTTAGGAGGTTGTTCGATGTCCCTAAGATGTGTTTCTACAAAATCGTATACCATCTGCCTATCCCCCTTAGCTGTTCTTCTATCTCTTCTGACTCCAGCCTGTCCCTGCCACCCTGCATGTTATATATCATATGTCTGAATTGGCTCGGCGCTCGTGGCTATGTCTATTCCAGCCCCAGACTCAACCCATTTTAGATACTGATGCCACTTTGGAATACTATCTGTCCATACCACCTGTCAGAGTCTCCTTGGTTGTTTTCCTTGTTACTAGCTATCCTGTTCCCCGAAAAGCCCGCGTGTCCCCCCAAAATGCCACTGCGCGTCATGCAAGTCGCCAACCCACCTCTTGACCTAGCGGCCCATCGAAGTGAATTCTGTCACGTTAAAAACAACCTCACCTATGCACCTCTCTATTTATTTCTACCATCTCAAAGCGTTTCTCTCGATTCATACATATCTCTTGGTTTGCGTTGATAACCGCTCTTTGCAGGTTGCCGACACGCACCGGTACCTCCGGTATCGTGCATATCTCTACCTGTACCTGAGAAGCGGCGCGCATGTTATCGACCCCTTTCGCCAGTGTGGTCACTAGTCCTATCATATCTTCATTTATGACATCGTTTAAACCACCTGGAATTATCACGAGGTCTCGTCTAGAAGCTGTTGTTTTGAGTATTGCGCTCGTTTGCCTCATGACTGCTTCCAGCTTGTGTCCTGGTAACGTCCCTACTGCAACCCTCTTGTCACCTCTTACCCTTTTTTTGATTGCTTCTGAGCACCGATTTAAATTCGAGTCCGCGATGATTATCACATGCTGTGACTTTTCAGCTAGAGCGTCCTGCACCTGGGGGTTACTTGCACCTGTGACGCTAGCTGATTTGTACCCACCCAGCCCCACCACTACTTCGTTGAAGCAGGTCCTTGCGACAATTGACCCGGCTGAACCTGTTTTTTCCAAGCTTGCTTGCTCATTCTTCTCCGCTGTTCTGGTTGCCGGTGCCCTACTGTTCTCTCCGTCGGCTGCTCCTTTGTTCACCTTGGCTAGTGCTTCCTCGGTGGTCTTCAGGCTTTCTGACATAGCCCTCGTTTTCTGTTGCTCTGTCGCCCAAGCAGTCAACAGCTCAGCTATTCTCATCAGTAGTTCACTATGGGCAACCATCGTTTTCTCCATTTTTTCCTTGACCTCACATTGCCTACACTTTGCGTTAGCCTCCTCTCAATTCGCTTCTGCACTTGAGTCCATTTTCAAAGCCACACGGCATTCTGAACAAGTTACAATTTTTTAACCATGTATTTATCACACCAATTGTTCTTGCGACTTGTCTCACTCGATCATTAAAAACACGATTCCTGTCCTACGAAAAAAAGAAAGTCTAAGCTCTACTACAAAAATTTGTGTGTTCAATGTACGTGCACATCCCCCACAGGGTGGCAAGAGAAAAAACACAAAGAAACAAACACACGCACAAACTTGTAAATACCTGGCGACTGACCCCCGAAGAAGCCGTAATATAATAGCCGAGTGTAATAAGTGCTTCAGCAATTTAACTGCTCCCTTATTAATTATAAAGGCAAGCTCAAAACATTCAAAAGCACTTAAATGCGCAGTGGATCGGGAGCACTCAAAAACACGTCAATCCACTTTGCTAGTCAACCCTGACTCATGAAAGCATGAAAAGTAACACTGACTCATGAGCATGAAAAGTAGCAGTGGCGCCACCTGTCGGCATTCGCGTGAAAGCTGACGCTGGAACCCAGGCTGGCGTGCCACTAGATCATATTGTAGGTCACCGGCGTTTAGAGGAACGCAGTGGTATGTAAGGCAGAGACAAAGTCAGCTATACTATAAGACCACTCTTCTTGGCAATGACGGGAAAGCTACAGGGCGGAGCTTAAGCATATGAACTACTATACGCGAAGTAGTCCAGTCTGTCACGCGTCTCGTACCACTGCGGAAAAAGATGGCTGTGCGTGACCAGGTTTTTATATCGAAGCAAACTTCCCTTGACATCCAAAGTACGCGTAGAAGTAACGGTTTGCTCATGTGTGTAAAAAACGCAAAATTATGCCAAATAAAATAAAACAAACACGAATATCTTACTGGTTTGAACTTTGGTCTGTGTCAAAAGAGCTATATACAAAAAACATGCCAGTATCTTTCGTATTTCACGACAAAAATAAGGACAAAAGTATAGGACTACATTCATTAGTGGTACGACACGCACGGTTTGGCTTTGCAGCCTTCACTGCGTTGGCAAAAAAAGTCTGCAACTGCACCAGTTTGTTAAAATATAGCTACCTTTGTCAAACATGGATATACGCTGCTTTTTAAGCATGATTACGACGTTAGCGCCGTTGATACCATGCAGGCGCGTCGAGTATAGTGTCTGCTGGTGGGGCTCAAAAGAACCCACAGACTAGTGCTATAACGTGCGGTGTTACTGCCCAATGAGAACCACTGAAAGGAAGCATGTGCGGCGAATGAATTGTGATAAAGACTGCTTGATGAGTAATAAAAACTAAAGTTGGCTTGCAAGCTGCAGAAATATATTGACTTTTAAAACTGCAGGTTATCTGCATGGCTTTTAACATTACGACACGTTGAACAAAAAAAAGAAAGACATTTATTAAGTACTCTTCCTTTTAGACACCGAATATGTCCTTGATGTAACGAAGGCAACGTTTTTCATGATCTTCACTACGTCCAATAGTGCGCCGGAGAAACACTCACTTGGCTTGCTGGAGAAATAGTGCGCTGGAGAAATAGTGCCATAGTGCGCTGGAGAAACACTCATGTGAAGCTTGCGAAACGGCCGTTAGCCCATCATGAGCGTAGCATGTAGTCATGTTGTTACATGACACGCATTTCATGATTATCATGTTTTGACCAGTCGCATGCCTTCGTCATACATTAGGTACCATAATACCAAATTTGGTATATGCGAAGCTAGTGAAACGGCCGTCAGCGCACCATGATTGTGGCATTTAGTCATGTTGTTACGTGACAAGCATCTCATAATTATCATGCTTGCGCCGGCCACATAACTTCGTCATTCATTCACCCAAATTTGGTGTATGTGACCCTAGCGAAACGGCCGTGAGGGCATCATGAGCGTGGCATGTAGTCCAGTGTTCACATGCCATGTATGTCATGAATTTCATGTTAGGTTGTGTCTCTTGTGTTCGCCATGCAATCATGTCATCCCTATCCAGTTTTGCAACATGTCATATGAACGAAACCACCTCAACAGTAGCAGGAACATGAAATGTAAATTATGACATTTATGACATACATGTCATGATTTTCATGTTAGAACTAGTCAAATATGCTCGTCATATAGTCATGTTATGCCATACCAAGTTTGGTATATGCTATTATCTAAACGGCCAGGAGAGCTAAAGGTCGTAGGTGGCTAGATAGATAGATAGATAGATAGATAGATAGATAGATAGATAGATAGATAGATAGATAGATACGCTCAAAGTCGCGGAAGCTTGCCAAGAAATGCTTCGCATTTAAAACAAAAGTGACGTTAAATAGCCTTGTAAGATGAAAGTTCATAATTAGCAATCAACATCTGTTATCGGCACAGTAGTATGCATACGTAGGGTAGTTATTGACAGGGGGCCGTCTCACACAAAGACAATTCGCCGAAGAATGGGACGGGATTGGGTGCTTATGCCAGACGTTCTTAAACGGTGACAGTACATTTGCTACTTTTAGTAAAGCAGAAACTGTCAAGCATTCTAAATTTTTATTACCGATATATAAGGCGAAAATTTCGTGCATAGCAAAAAAACAAAGAAAATGAAGGAGTTGATAACAGTGCAACGTGTGACGGAACAAAACAATATGGCCAATGTATTAAGAGATGGTAAGAAAGATGAACGGAGTAAGAAGAAACAGAAATCGGCAAAATTCTCTTTGTGCGTTAAGAATAAAGAGTACTCCAGGTATGCCACGCAATGCGTATTAGTAAGCAATGGTCAATAGAGTGAAGGAATGGAAACACAAAGATGAAAAAAATTGGCAGATCCTACGTACAGTGGGTATTAGCGATATGCGAAGCAGAAATTAGAGAGGTTTATATGTCCCTTTAAAGTCAGCAGAACGTTATGAGGTGGAGGTAAATGATGCCGTACATGACTTCTATGTCATGATTATTATGTTTGGATGTGTCCTTTACCTTCGTTATCTATTCACATAACGTGACACCAAATTTAGTATATGTGCAGCTAGCGAACCGGCCGCCAGCACGCTGTGAGCGTGGCATGTTGTCTTGTTCTTACACGACGCGCGTGTCAGGATTATCATGTTTGCACCAGTTATAAGCTTTTGTCATTCATTCACGTCACGTAACACCAAAGTTGGTATGTGTGGAGCTAGCAAAACGTCCGCCTGTGCATGATGAAGGGTCCAATATACTCCAATGTAGCGTTGACGCGCGCGCACACAAGGCACATCGACGCTACGTTAGCAAAACGCGATAACTCTATAGTTTGACGCCAGGTGCGACTGGCACAACCAGCGTCCATCGGCGCGGGCCGACGGCAACCGGCACGAAATGCGACGTGCTACATTTCGCACCGATGCGTCATTCAGACAACACTGCGTCTCTCTCTTTTCGCGGCGCAAAGACGCCGGACGCGCTAAAACGCGCATGCGTCAGGGCAACGCATGCGTACGGTGCCTGGCGTGGCCCGTACGCATGGCAGGTACGGTGCCTGGCGTGGCAACGCCGACGTGACGCGACTAAATGAATGCCGGTGAGCACGCGCAGCGCGTCACGTCGAAATGTATAGGCCCTTGACTGCTGCATGTAGTCATGTTCTCACATGAGACACATTTCATGATTATCATGTTTGTACCAGTCATATACCTTCTTCATCCATTCACGTACCGTAATACCGAATTTGGTGTATGTGACGCTAGCGAAACAGCTGCGAGCGCTTCATGAGCATGGCATGTAGTCACCTTGTTACATGACACGCATGTCATGATTTTCGTGGTCTGAATAGCCAAATATGTTCTTCAAACAGTCATGTTATGCCATACCAAGTTTGGTATTGATACCATTATCGAAACGGCCAGGAGATATAAAGTCATGAATAGATAGATAGATAGATAGATAGATAGATAGATAGATAGATAGATAGATAGATAGATAGATAGATAGATAGATAGATACGCTCAAAGTAGCTGAAGTTCGCTAAGAAATGCTTCGTATTTAAAACATATCCAAGATTGGAACAGCTTTACATGGAGTGGCAACGCTCTAAAAAGTTCTCAGCCTACGATAGAACCACCGAACACAGTATATAATAAAATGCAGATTACTAGGAGATACCCACTTCGAGCAGTGTAGAACTAATAGGTTGAAAATTACCATAATAATGATGGCAAGGATCACTACCACATGCATTGGCTACGCCACAGCATCGGATTGCTCTAACGCTGTATTCAAAATATATTTTCAGCAATTAACTTGAAAATACTATGGTGTACGAGCAAAAACACAAGCAAAGAACAATGAATTAAAGGGAATGCTATTACAGGTAAATCATTTCTAAATCTAAGTAACTAGATTCTTATCTCCCGTCAACAGTATAAGGAAAACTATTGAACATGCAGCATGTATCTTTCATGAGTCTTCATTTTTTTGCTTATAAAAAGCGATAAGGTAGTTTGAATTAAATCTGTTTTTGGCAGCAGCCCACAATGTATACGCTTTTGGTGGTGAAGTTTCTAAGGACCTAAATGAAGTTTTGTGTCTGTCTTAAATTTTGCAGCTCATTAAGTAGAACCAGCCGCTGTCATTGGTAGGAACAAGAAATAATAGAAGAGTGGAATATGCTTCAACGCCCATTTGATTTAGGCTGTCCAGGTGAGAAATTTACGCCATATTTCTGCTAAGAGTAAGACTCGTTTCCATATTATCATCTAAGCACCCACTCCCCCTGCCCTCCCTTTCTTTTCGTACCGGCGTGTTTCTTCGCTGTCGTTTTTTAAGCTATCTTATCTCCACATCATATTCCCAGGCAAATATCAGGCATAACGACAATAAACTTGGTTTTTGATTTCTGTGAACGGTTTCGTTTGAAGTATGTGCACACATAACCTCGGCGTATGGTGGCTCCATGAAGCAAAGTTCGGAAACGTCTTTCAATCCACCGCGATGATGGCGCTGTCATAGCGGGGCTCGACTGCTGAGCCCGAGTGGCCGGATTGCAATATCGGTCGCGGCAGCCGCGTTTAGAATAAAGCAAAAGCATTAATTCCCGTTTCATTTGAGCTAGATGCTTGGCAAAGAGCACATGTTGCCGAACTCTCTGGAGTTCTCTATTAATCAAATGAAAAGAAATCAAATCATTTTAATTCACGCAAACAAAATCGACAGATCCCACGTACCTGGGAATCAACGTTATGCGAAGCATGCGGAGGAAAGGTGACCGTGTTGCAATTTTTTATTGTGTGACACGTCATTATCTGGCGCTAAATATATGTACAAACGTTGCACGCACACACATACGTTGAAGAGTTGCAGATGTTTATATAACCAGTTATTTGCACTTGCGCCACGATGCCAACTGGAGCATACGCATTAGCAACACCAGAAGCTGATATGAAGTGCTGATGCTCACTAGGATGCTGGCCCTGAACACTGCCACATAAATCGACTTCAGTGCATGCCAACTAACCACAATTGACGTTAACCGGACGTGATGGATGTATGACAGGAGGGCATGTGTAATGTTAATAAAACTGGACAGGCAGCACTGCAACCACTATTGACGTCTCACGAAGATTAACGCCTATTTGAAAAGTAGTTCCGAGACCTGGCGTAGCTCTGTGGTAAAATGCTTCACTTCACGCAGAATGCTTGGGTTTGATTCCAGCTGGGACTCTGACATTCACCTTATGCATTCGTAGGGTCGACGCTGCCGCTTTCGGTTATTTCTTAACGCTCGCACGTTAAAATTGCCCATGTGTGTTCTCGTCCTTTCTGGGTAGATACTAAGTTACATACCTGTGGCACATACCCGCATACCAGTGGCACATACCCACCCGTGGATATGTGCCACTGTCTGGCGAGACGTTTTTTTGACGACGTACGTGACGGGATTGTGACATTATTGAGGTCTTGAGCATCGCGTCATATTTGTCGAACCACCTTACCCTCCGATGCTAATTTTAGTTTACGCTAAGTTAAGGGGGTGACCACGAGAGCACCCAAGCGTAAGCGGCTAGAGATAGATAGATAGATAGATAGATAGATAGATAGATAGATAGATAGATAGATAGATAGATAGATAGATAGATAGATAGATAGATAGATAGATAGATAGATAGATAGATAGACACGCTCAAAGTCACCGAAGTTCCCTAAGAAATGCTTCGCATTTAAAAAGACAGGTTCTGATGAGGTTCAGTGGCTAAAAGCTGTTTGTTGACAGTTCGACGAGGCTAGCGAACCCTATAAAAGGCAGTTCAGACGATGACAAAGATGTGTAATTTAACCTTACATTAAAATACCAAAATGCGGCGTAAGAAACACACACCACACACACACACACACATATATATATATATATATATATATATATATATACATGGCTACGAAAAACATACTGACACTAAATATAGCACAGAAGATGGCTACCTTTAACGCAAAAAAAAATTACAACGGAGAAATTCAACAACCATAAGACCACCATCGCGAAAAAAATATTGACAAAAATACAGAAAAGATATATACAAAATTGCTTCTTGCGTATGACAAGCATCAGAAAAGGTACATCAGATGTAAGACAACAAAATTATACGGACATCATTTTTGCAATATGTTTTCCATCATACAAACAATTTGGTATAGTATGTATGCACAGAGCGAAAGGACAAACTGAAATCTTATAAAAACAACACGGTCTGAAACATCAAAATGTTAGCCTACATTTACTAAAAAGGATCGCAGTTCTTTTATAGAGGAGCTGTTTACGCGACTTTATTTATTGAGAAAATCATTCGTAGATTCTATTGCAATGTTTGAAGGCGTCTCTCATTACCATATCATTGTTTTTAGATGACAAACCGCAACATAGCAGGGATGCATATATTGTTCATAAGTATAGCTTTATTATAGGTGCGACTGTTATCAGTCGTCATGTTTGCTGAACACAGTCAAGAACAAAAATAAACAAGTTTTATTGCGCAGTGATGCAGCTGTGAATGATTTAGCACTATTCATGCAGTATCTTCTAGTGGAGTGAGATAACATTACACCAGGCAGCAACTTCGACTAAGAACAAGGCTAGAGAATCATAAGGGCTTTGTAGATCAGCTAATCCTTACGTCAGTCCCCGTTATTGGTTGCTTGGCCTGTCGTGCACTGTAGCTTATTTCATTATGGATTACAATGCTGCTGGTGGTTTTTGTACTGTCATTAGAAAAGTGTTCAAGAAAATAGTGGCACGCTTTCGCTTTATCATAGTAAACTGACATGTTCAGCATTTTACTAAAAACGCTCGTCTACAGTGCTAGTACTGTAGTACACTTAAAAAATAACCTCTTGCGCTATATAGTGGAGGAGCAAATATCTAGTTCAACTGTATAGCACCCCTCCGGTGACCGCGTTCTCTGGTTTATGCCCGAAAAAGGCTATGCTGTAAAAATTGTAACATAACTGTAGTAAAATTACGTAGAATGCAAATTCACGTAAAATGCATTTGCAACGTGAAGCGTTGGGCCTTATGGTAGCAGTGGTTCATTGTACTTGTCATTCGGCATGTGTGCTTCTGCTACTTTTACATCTTTTTTGGGTGCATGCTACTTCAAGATGTTGGAAGCGTGACAGTAGTGGTGGTGAACATTTATTAAATTATTACTTAAAGACAGGTTCTTCGCCAAAGCAGCCCTTGGGAACCGAGCTTCTTCAAGATAGTTGGCGGGACCCTATTCCCTGACCTTATTGGTCGCAGTCGCTGTCATGACTCGCCGCAAAATGACTTGTTGGGCCGAAAGGTTGTATCAGCCATGCAAAGAGCCTCCCTGTCCTCTCTGCATAATTTATTAGTGTTGTATGATGGGGGGAGGGGGGGGTAGAGAAGGATTGAGCTGATATGCCTCTGCCATGGAGTAGGTGTCTGCCACCTCCTGACATTCCTGGCACAGGCAGAAAAAGGCAGAGTCAAAGTGTTCAAGAAATGCTGGGCACAGTAGCGTATTAGTTATTGGCAAATAACGAGCAGGAAATGATAGGGTACAGTTCATAAGGAAAACGAAGGATAGGGTTGGTAATAGATGTATAGTATGCATACAAATAAAAGTAAACAGAGTTTATTATAGATGAAGAGCTCGTTCGTTGAAAGCAGAAAAGCGATATCAAGAAATTGACGACTGAAACACGGTTTCATAGCAAAACATTGGCCCCGTGTCTGCATCCTAATATGCAAATTTCATTGAAAAACGATAATTTTTGCGTCTAGAGAGAGTGAACAAAACATTTATTTGATGTTCTGCGCAAGATAATTGGTGAATGGTATTCTGGAGGCGCTGCGTTAGAGGGCTTCGAGCGTCCAGCGGAGGCGAACAAGCGCATCAAATCACGTCACACACGAGACAAGAGCGCCATCTGACAGCTTTTTTGAAAAACGAAGCGTGTGGCTTTGAGACGGATGTGCGCAACGGTCTCAGAGGTGATAAGGCGTAGAACACAAGGCGACTGGTAGGTGCCACTACCATCGCGTCTTAGCAAAGCGTTGGAACCACTCGCCTCTTCGAGTAAACGTTGCATGGAAAGCGCAGTGTGATAAGCGCTAAGATCCTTAAACTTATTTATGTCCGCCTTTTCTAGTGAAAGACGCACATGCAGAATATATACGTGTTTTTATGGCGCCCCAGACAAGCGCAATAATTGCTTTTTAGTTGATAATTGCACAAGTATGGAGGCTGAAACTTGAGCAACATTGGCGGGCGCTGCGGATGTGGTCGGCCGTTTCAAGTACTCTGTGCCGATAAGAGTGGATAAACAGACAAACGTACAGACAGACAGACAGACAGACAGACAGACAGACAGACAGATAGACAGACAGACAGACAGACAGACCAAAGTTTCTGCGTCGGAGGTCCCTAAGAAAGACTATCCTCCTTAAAAACGAAACTCTATTGTGTGGCATAGAAAGAGAGAGCCAAGCAGAAGAGCAGTTGGTCACGCTGTAGGCCAAAAGTGTGAAGAGGCATGTGGAGGTTAGCATGCTAGTAGTTTATTAATTTATTTGATGCTGCAGTAATGAGTGAAATCATGAAGCGCCAACAATATTTCGTTGCCATCTTTATCGGGAATAAAGTGTAGCGCAGGAGTGTGTGAACACTGGCTCAATTTTTATTTCTATATCACAAATAATAGTAGCTGTCTGGTCTAATGAATCCAGTGGTAGTACAAATGCGACTCACTCGAAGACACCGATGGGCCATAACAGAGCACTATCGTGCAACCAATGATTGGTGTCATCCAAGTCATAACTGTTTCTAGGGGCAACTACTATTCTATTGGCTCTACTGTAGCTATCTGCACTCAACTAATTCTCTAGGTACGTTTATGATGACGATGATGAAGAAGAAGTAAATGATGATGATGATGGGCGAAACGAATGGCTCACATCAACTTTTGGGGATTGAAATATAATGAATTTTAAGATAGTTCAAAGAAATCAAATTTTACTAATTGAAAGATTTGCAATCAAAGCCACCTTGAATTCGATTAAGAGTCTATAAAGCTCAGGTCTACACGAACAAAATTTTAATTTTCGGAAGGTCAAATTTATTTCTCAATGAAGGTGCTGCACCCATTTATGATTCCGACTCCTAAATATGGCTTGGTGCTCGCAGTAGCCCACATGGCAGATCAACATTTTGAATGCCAGTCCGGAAGTATGAGTGTCGTGCCTTGAATATTTTCATGTCGATTTATGTTACTGGCACCGCGCCGTCATCACGACGCCACTGATGTTCCATCGTTTACATGAAGTTAAGGTCACCGTAATGCCGCTAATTGCGCCGATAAATAATTATGTTCAAATGCAGCACTTGAACTATATTGTGAAACAAAAACCAAACAATTGATTGTGACTAATCCGTTTGTTGCTAATCACTCGCCTTTACAGTAAAATATGAGAGATCTCTTTAGTAGGCCCTTAACCAGCATAAAGTATCGCGAATTTTGTAGTTTGGCCGCCATGATGTGCATAGAAATCATTTTCGTCACATTTTTACTGTGTTTCATGAATCCACCCTACATTCACCAATTCTGAAGAAATCGATTCAAGTAATGTAGTCGCCACCGTGGTTAACACTGCTGGCTTATGCTTATTGTACAAACCAGTGGTGTGCCCTACAAAGCATAGGCTATTGTAGCGATGAACAACGCAACACCCACCTGACGCGTTATGCGAGGTGTCAAAAAGTGGGCGCTAGGTATAACAATGCAGACCCAAACGGAAAGCGAAGAGAGCCGACACAATGCACTCCTCCTGCCGAAGCGAAAAACAGTCTATTGTGCCGGTCCTGCAAGCGTTCGCCAGCCGCTAAAGTCCATGACAAATATCTTTTTTTGTTGTTGGTGCTACTTCGCAAAGCATTCAGCATTGCTACGCCATCTCATGAAAACCAACCTAGATGGTTAACCTGTTACCCACAAACAAAACTTATAACTTGTGGATGTATTCATCTGTTATATTATCGAACGCCAACTAGGTCTTTGTTGTAAAAAATAACATAAATGATTGTCAAGAGAATGAATAGAGACATAATCAACAATGTGCACTCCCTTCGTGCCAACTCAGTGATTGGTTAGAACTTTAAGACCAACGTGGCAGCTCCGCAAGCAGTGGAAACTTCATATTGACACGCCTGCATCCCATATCTGGTACAAAAAAAGGGTATTCAAGTCTGATCACATTTAGCAGACCCTACACACCAAGTAAAACACATGAACATGAAGGTGCTGTGGCCTGCTATACAGAACAGTATCGTAAGCTTGTCTTCAAGTTACCTAAGAGAAATTCTTGGGAGTACGAAGTGACGCGAGGCTAATAAGCCCCTAATCGATTCTTCGGCAGCACACCAAACACTCCGGCTATCACAACCAATTAATCGATCTGGGATTGCGTGAAATAAGTGTTAGCTTGTTAAGCTAGTTGTGTGGTGATGTGCTAATTTAATTTATTCAAACGAGGTGTCAGTGGCATGCAAGGTGCCGCCATTAGCGCTGACATATGTTCAAGCCCCGTTTTATACGTGACATTTATTTCGCTGCGTAAAACAAAGTGTGACGCAGGCCACGTACAACAGACAAAAATCTACGATATCGAGATTCCATCTCTGTGCATTTTTTGGTGGCATGTACTGTTTATCGGCTTCAGACGACAAAGCTTTACTGTACATCTGACGAAAGAAAACCCACTGTATGAAATAATAATTAGTAAAAATAAAGTGAACGAAGCAATGAAGTCGTGCTAGCACATTCGGAGTACACGGAGTCACATCAGAGTGTTCAGTATGTTCAAATTTGCTCACTGCAGCGAGGCAAATAAAAGCAGAAACAATGCAAGAATAACTTGCCTTATCTAAAAATTTCAAGAATTCTCTACAGAAGTAACACAAATGCAAAATTTTAAGCCTAGAAAACGCAGTAAGAACAGATAAGAGAACAGTTAACCACACCAAATAAGGAATAACAAAGCTGATGCTTTGCGCTTGATTCGATAAAAGAATCGTACCCGTATCTGCATGTTTCACTGCAAATATCGCCAAAAGACGATAGTCTTGCGTCTGAAGAGAGTAAACAAGACGTTCCTTTGATGTTTTGCTCGAGAAAATTGGTGAATCGTATTCTGGAGGTGCTGCATTAGAGAGTTTCGATCCGTGCAGCAAAGGTGAACGAGCGCATCTAGGCATGTTAGTTGCTGTATATGCTACCTTCAATAAAGGTAGCATGTACAGTAATTCTAAGGCACGTTACACACAAGCGCTGTCTGGCAGCTATCTTCGAAAACGAAGGAAGGCGTGCGCACCTGTCTTAAGGCTATAAGGTGTAGAACGCAAAGCGACGGGCAGGCGCCACCACCGTGTCGTCTTAGCAAAGTGTTGGAAACACTTGATTTTTTCAGCATCGCTATGCATTGTCAGCGTAGCGTGATAAACGCTAAGGTCGTTAGAGTTACTCATGTATGTCTTCTCTATTATAAAGACATACATACAAAATATGTTGCAATATTTGGTTTTTAACTGACAGTCGACAAGTATATACGAACTCTGAAACATGAGCGATATTGGTGGGTGCTGTGGATGGGGTTGGCCGTTGGGCACACTGTTCGGTGCCGTCTGGGGTATGGTTACTGCGGACAGACAGACAAAAATACAAAAAGACCAACAGACCAAAATGTTTGCGTCGAAGTACCCAATGAAGACTATCGTCTTTAAAAATAACACCGTCTCCAGCTAAAG